>LOEQ01003894.1:2446-16310 GCA_001685075.1 Bramus lutescens
CTCTCTCTCTCTCTCTCTCTCTCTCTCTGTGTGTGTGTGTGTGTGTGTGTGGTTGTGTGGCTGTGTGTCTTTCTATTACTTTTATTGGCAGTAAAATTAGATGTTTAAATCCTGGGTAACAATACACACCCATGTATAAGTGACTGGATAATGTCAAATTTAGAGGATGCCACCACGAAGACAGAGGATTTGTTTTTTCTTAAACTTTTTAATTTTAAAATATTTAACAGAATTTATTCTGCTTCCAACAGAATTATCCTTATGCAGATAGAAATATATGATGGAAATTTATTCCAGCATGGACATATTAGTACATGAGTCCCAAAAAACAATGACACTCCTTTATTTCATTATCAAAATTCTTCAACCACCTCTTGCATTTCCTTTTCTCTTATTAACTTTTCTTGGTCTTCGATTTTACAAAAGGCACCTGTACTAGGGAAAGAGTTTCTATCACTGAAATTTGCTTTACAAAACAATTTTATTTGTGTTATGCCAAATGTTAATATAAGTTATAATTGCATCTGAAATTTTTAAAATGTTTTAGATTGAAGTTGTACTTGATCTTTGATTTAAAATGTTGCTGGCATTGTATTTTATTGTCTTTTTTAGGCCTAAACACACTTATGCACACAGACACATATAGACACACACACACACACAATTATGAAGACTTGGTTCTGACTAAATCAATCTCATTTCCAAACATCATCAAGGCAGGTAAATAATCATTCTTTTTGAGCTTGTGAAACTGAAAATGCAAACACTGAAAGCAAGTCTTTCCCTTCCTTGGTATACAAACATTGAAGATGGATCACAACATCTTTCTTGTGTCCTTTAAAATAGCATCAAAATTATTCTCAAAACCAATTACTACAAGATGTCACAACCCATACCAGTTTGGCGGTTTGCAAAAACCTGATTGCGTCTTCTGACCAAAAAGGAAATCAGGGCTGATTCAACTTAGAATGATCAAATTCCATCATTAAAAAAAGTCAACTCTACCCAATGTCCATAATGTTAGCAATTCAACTACATCCTAATATGTAGTCCATTGTATGTTTTTGTCAACTAAGGCATAGATTTCCATGGAGGAAGTAGAAAGGAACACTCAATGGGAGGAAAGGATATGATATTGAGTAAGAAGCTTTCAAAGTTCTTAAGATAGAGAATCTTTGAACATTATTTCACAAAATCAGCTCTGCTACAGACAAGTGGATGGGGAATTAACATTCTGATAGGATGGTCCCTGGCACATAAAAATTTGGTGGATTCTGACAGAACTGTTTTGATTTTGAAAACTGGATTTCACTGTATAACTTTGACTACCCTGGAACTGACATTGTAGAAGAGGCTAGACTCAAACTTGTCATGATACTACTTCATCCGGCAAATACATAGTGCAAGCCTAAACAGAAAAGTTTGTTTTTGTCTTAACATATTTATATTGTTTTTAGTCTTCAAAACCTGTGGGGCTTGAAGAAAATTTTTGATACTTTAAGAAGGAACTGGAGTTCCTTATACATAAGGCTCAGTACATGTCTAGGAGTTGAGAAAGAGATAGAAAAAGTCAGAGGACCAGGACCTTCTCTCTGAGATTGTGACTTCTGTATTTAATAGTGCAGATGCACCCATAAAAGCTCAGTGGTATAGCAGCATAAACAAGACCTGGGGAACAACAACATTTTGTTATGCCAACATGGATGGGGTACACTTACATTCCCCTGCCCTAGATAAATAGCTGCAGGAAATTAATGACTACTGAAAGTGAGAAAGAAAATCGGTTTTCCAAGAGGAAGAGTCTCCTAATTGGTTGTCCATAATATCAAGTGATCATCTTGAAAACGTATACATATAAGCAACATCAAATGGATTCATAGGTTGCAGTTACATTTGTGTGTGTGTGTGTGTGTGTGTGTGTGTGTGTGTGTGTGCTGTAATAATGAAGAGAAAGAAGCCATGAATTTGTGGAGAACAGAGAGGGGACCACAGGAGGGTTTGGGGAGCAGAAGGATAGCATGAATGATGTAAATACAGATTACATATATGAAAACAAAATAAATGAAATAGCGAATTGGAGTTAAATAACAAATCATGTTAAAGTCGATACATTTCTCATTAAATGGATTAGAAGTTCTGTTTAAATTTGTAACTTTTCTTTACTCACATGATGAAATAATAAAACTAATTAAATATAAAGATCTTCATAATCAGGGTCACACACTTTCTTTTACCCTCCCATATAATGTACACCTTGAAATAAGGCAAATTGCTAGTAAGCACACCAGATATGCATTAGGGAGCTCTTCACACAATGACAGCAAATCTGTCTTTTACAAAAAAGAAAAAGAAAAACAAAAACAAAAAGCACTAGAATCTTGCTTGTCAAAATCACTATTTCTGAATTCTTACTGACTTATGTCATATATTCTTTTCTAAGAATTGCATTTAATTATCACCTTTTCATATAAATTTGTCATTATCATGGAGCAAAGTATATATGTTTTAAGACCATTTTTGCAGTAAAACAATACATTTAGATTACTGCATTTGACACCGTTACTTGTAGTCATGGAGAAAATTAAAAGTTAAAATAAATCATTGACTGTCATAACTAGAACTTTTACATTAAAGATGTCTCCAAACAACCATATATCAGAACATGTGAAAAAACAACAACAACAAAAAATCCCAAAACAAAGCAAAATATAAAACCCTAAAACAAGCCTTCCTCTTACCTTTCCACAAATGAAACTTCAGCGGCTGAAAAGCCTTGGTGTATATTGTCTACACGAATTTTCATCTAAATAGACTCTTCAAGGATGTATGCACCCTCATGTTTAGGGCAATTTAAGATGTGAATATTTAAAATAGTCCATGCTTGATTCCATCTACGTTTTCCAAGCACTGCCACTAACCTGATCTAACCTGGTGGGGGTCTTCATGCTTACCTGTTCTTGGAGTCCTTTGCTTGGCCTAGCCTATTTGCATACTGTTTTCTCAGTAAAGACGGGGGAGATGGTTTTATGTATCCTGAAACCACTAGTATTAATTATTTTCAGCTTTCTATCTACTTTGTCAGTCATGTAATCATTGTAGGAAGAGAGGCCTGTTGGACTAGAATTATCTTATTCAGGGAAAAAGAAGAAGGTTCCTATAGATTATATCAAGAGTTACCAATAGAAGTTTCCCAATTTTTCTGGATTCTCATAATCAGAGTTATTTCTAATTTAATCCTTAATATAAAAATATTAATTGAATTATTTTATATGAAAATTTCCTCTAATCTCTGCTTTGTAGGTGTTTACTATATTATAAAGAGAACTACTATATCATTGACTTGGAAATATTATTTCACTTTCCTTGTTTAAATCTTTCATGACTAGTAATTACCAGGAGCACAAAGGTAGCAAGACCAGAATGGAACACGAAACTTTGAATGTTGCCAAATAGCAACATCTTAGTGCCCACTCTAGATGGAGTATAGCCTATGAGATATCAAGAGTTACTAGACAATAATGCATAAAAATCCATGATGTATGAGCCAATGCTATTTATTTCATAATTGATTTTATCTGCACAGAAAACGATCTAGATATACATCATTATAGAGTCCCTAGTGTTAAAAAAAAAACTTTGGCTTTCCACCCTGCTATGTATCTAGAGCTTTCTAAAGAGTCAAAACTCACTAAACCCCTGAAGTGAGCACATCATATTTTCCCTCCATGACTATCATCATTTTTATTAAGCCCCTAAACTCTATTATTTATTATGCTGCAATGTTACATGCCTTGGATAAAAATAGTATACTTGCAATGCTTTTCTTATATTGGTTCTATACTTGACTCTGAACTCTTAGTGAAAGGGTGTATGTTCATCACCTGTGAATTTCTCATTTATGTATAAAAGAAGATGAATGGTAGGCATGGAATTTGTTTCTCTAGAATAATTGACTATGAGTAAATGTATTAAAATAAGCAACAACCTTAATAACTGCAAAGTTGATTGATTTTAGGTTTCAGGGGACCAGATTACAGGGACACTCAGAAGCCATGCTGTACATGACTGCTGAAAGCATATCTCTTATCAGTAGGATGACAGCAGTTGACTTTGGCCAACTACTTTACACAGGATTGGTATAAAGAAGAAGACTATATATGCTAAAGTAATGTTTTCACTAGTCTAAAATTAGCCATTTTCCCATTTTATTAATGGATACTAATCCAGTTCAGATGGATACCCATTTTAACAGCGGGCACTAATTCAGTTCAGATAAACACACACCTTTAATCCCAATAGTCACACTAGTGGCATAGAAACAGGCCTTGCTTGATTTTAATCCCAGTGGTGCATGCCTATAATCCCAGCCCTAGAGAGGATTATAAAACAGGAGGAGACAGCTCCCAGACACAGTCTCATTCTGAGATTCCTAGAGGTACAATCACCATTTCCAACTGAGATTGAGGTAAGGGCCAATGACTGGTTGCTTTTCCTTTTTGGATCTTCAGGTTGAACCCCAGTTTCTGTCTCTGAGCTTTTATTAATTATGCTTCATGTATTTGTCCGTTCTAGATAAAAATATTGAATCAGCACTAAGGAAAAGATTCTGAAAATTAAAGAAAAGGCACAATCTTTGTAAAGTTAAGAGCATAATTGAATATATTCATATTAAAAGTCTTCAGTGATTTTTAAAATAATATAAATATTCTTCATAATTATGAAAACACACCATGAAGAACAGACTCCAAATGATTTTAAATGAATTATCACTGTGCAAGGTATAAAGATAAACTGGAGAGCATTTCACAATAATTTGATCAACACAAATTTTTATTTAGATGATAGCACTGTTTCTTTTCATTATTGTTATAAAGTCTTCCATTTAAGAATTAACAGCTACCATTTTTCTGGATGAACACGTGTACACAGAGTATAACTGTTACCTTCATACGTTAAGTATATACGTCTACCCTGTAAACAAGAGGCTATCTGTTGGAGGAGACGTGAATTGTCACAGGCCTCAAATAGAGCCAGCTGCCCTAAGGCTTTCCTCCTGAATCACAGAGCAGTACTGGAACTGAGAAAAGTGGATGATGGTGAGATGAGCGCCAACTCCCACCCTCTGGACCACATCTGGGGAGGGGAGACTTTGAGATCACTTCAAAACCAAATGTGTAAAAGATCACATTTCTCATTTCAGATGAGGGTTATTAATAGCCAACAGCTCTTCAATACTCATTTATATATTTAGATGCAAATAATATATCTTGTGTATGTTCATGAGACATGTAATATTTTAGGAATTCAAACAAAATTTATGAATTTCTGAATCTTTTTGAAAGAACATATGTTTTGATTATAAAATATAGCAAATTTGCTATGTACTATAATGTGTAATATTTATATTATGAATATTCTAAAGTTTTCTAGTACTCTGTTTTACCTTTGTTCATTATAGAAATCTGTAGGATGGAATTTTGATGTTTATACTTGGAAAGTCTGATATTTAGGCAGTGGGGAATATAAATAAGGGAGACAATTTAGAAGCACATGTAGCAGTGGGCATACACAATTTTGAGAGTTGCTTTATATTCATCTGCCATAGTTTTTAGATCATTGATTTTCTTTTACAAAAGAAAACACAGTATCTAAGTTACTTTCCCAGTTCTCAAACTGACCTTATTTATCTCACCCCACCCACTGGCCATCTGCTATGTTACTAGAATTCTCGTTATTTCAAAAGCAGGTATTAAACAGTGAGACCATGAATGCCATATGTTACCTTGATTTAAATACATTTTAATAATAATTAAACTTAGAAAAAATCTAATAAAAACACAATTAGAGAGCCAAACATTTTTAATCAGTACAACCTTGTCACTAATGGCAAAATTACAGAAATGACATTTGCCAATTTTAGCAATGCATAAAACCAGGGTTATAGATGTCTATGGAATTCATTTAATTCTAGAAGTAAATGTTTTGAGAATTAAATATATTATCTTGTATTTGTATAAACTATTTTAATATGAACAATTCCCTCTCATTTGTGATGATTTTCTCTGTTACAAAAGACCCACACATTCTCCTCAACCCCCCTTCTCACTTCCTCTTCCCCTTTTTCTACTCCCAGCCCCCATGCTCCCAATTTTGTCAGGTGATCTTGTTTGTATCCAGTTTCCAGGTAGTTCTATATAAGTTTTTCATTGGGTTCACCTTATCACTTAACTTCTCTAGGGTCATGAACTATAGGCTCAATATTCTTTCTTTATAGCCAGTATCCACTTATGAGTGAGTACTTACCATATATACTTTTCAGGGTCTGGGTTACCTCACTCAGGATAGTGTTTTCTAATTCCATCCATTTGCATGCAAAATTCAACATGGCACTTTTTTTCTGCTGAGTAGTACTCTAACATATAAATGTGTCACACTTTCTTTATCCATTCTTCAGTTGAGGGATAGGCTGTTTTCAGGTTCTGGCTGTCACAAATACTGCTGCTATGCACATAGGTGAACAAACGCTTTTGTAGTATGATTGAGTGTCTTTTTGGTATATTCCCAAAAGTGGTATTGCTGGAACTTGAGGTAGGTTGCTTCCCAATTATCTGAGAAACTGTCATACTGATTTCCAAAGTGGTTGCACAGGTTTGCATCCCCAACAGCAATAGGTTATCAATAGTGTTTTTGATCTTATTCATTCTGACATGTGTAAGATGGCACCTCAGAATTGTTCGGATTTGCATTTTCCTGATAGCTAAGGAAGTTGAACATTTCCTTAAGTACTTTTGGCCATTTGAAATTCTTCTGTTGAGAATTATGTTTAGTTCAGTGCCCATTTTTTACTTGGGTTATTTAGAATTTTAATGTCTAATTTTTTGAGTTCTTTGTATATTTTGTAGATCAGTTCTCTGTCTGATGTGGGATTAGTAAAGATGATTTCCTACTCAGTAGGCTTCCCTTTTCTCTTACTGACTATGTCCTTTGCTTTACAGAAGCTTCTCAATTTCAGGTTCAGATTATCCTAAATATCACCATAGAACCTTCTTCCAACAACAGATGGAAACAGAGGCAGAGGCCGGCATCAGAGCACTGGGCTGTGCTCCCAAGGTCCATTTGAAGAGTAGAAGGACTGAAGTGGTTAAGATCATGAAGGGTTCGTCCTCTGAAACAATATACCTGAGCTAATGGGAGCTTGCCAACACCAGCTGGACTGGGAAGGAATGGAATAAGCATAGGACCAAACTAGTCCCTCTGAACATGGTTGACAGTTGCATGCCTGGGGTCGACTGACAATCCTGGAAACCACCTGGCCAACTATATCCATGAAAAACATGATAGGGCTTAAAAAGGAATTCTAGACCAAAAAAAAAAAAAGGTTAACACAGCTTTTTGTTCTTTGCTGGTGGCTTCACTTCACAGCTCCTTCAAGAGAGATTTTCCTGATTCAGCTGTAGCAGAAAAAAAACAGGGATTTTGAAATGCAGGCTTTCTGGGCTGCGTTGCCAATACCACCTCTGCCTCTTTCAGGAGGCAGAGCATTTGGATGGGTTTTTTGAGCAGACTGTTGCAGCTTGCTTAATGGTGGCATGGACTGGTTGTGTGCCTAGAGATGGGACACTGTGCAAGTCGAGGTGGTGAGCAGCTCTGTCATGCCGGAATATGCTGATCTAGCAGGAAGTACCATATATATCATAGTAATGGAGTCGTAAAAGTTTTACACTGGGCAGGCAAGCAGAAAGTATTGTATATATCATAATAATGGTGCAGCTTAAGTATTTTAAAAAGCACTCTTGTATGATAAATAATTACAGATATGCAGTAAAGACAAATCCAGATAAAACAAGACCTATATATGGGTCATGTATGTAGGCATGGGAGAGAGAAAAAAAGCATAGACGTTTATAAAAGCAAGAAAATTGTCTTTAAAGAGGTAAAATCTTAGACAGAGTACAGAAAGAAAAATAAGTCATGTGAAGATGGAGAATTCACAGAGTCTGGATGTTGTATATTATTGTGTTATCTTTTAATTTTTGGCTGTGAAGGAGATAAGTACAGAGAGACATTTCATTGTATGGGCTGCTAAGCTAAACCAGCATGTATATTATAAGTTATCATGACTTCCAAATTTGGGTCCAGGGATATGTTGTTTTAGAAAAGATGTTCTCTTTTTTCCACAGAAGAACCTGTGGATTGCTTCCAGACCAATATGGTTACATGGAACAAGACCTCCTGAAAGGTGGCTGTGAACATCCCCACAACCAACTGCTGACTGAGATGAACCTTGCACACAGGATACACCATGAAAAACCTAATTATCAGTGACCCTAAACAGCAGGAAGCATTATGGACAGAACTACAACATTATTCCCAAATATTGTTTATAATTATTTACATTTAAAGGAGGATATGCTTTAGATATAAATAATTTGCCTTGGTATGGATCTTAGCTTATTGATACAAATTTAAGGTCAATTTTGTTATATGTATATGTATTTCTGATCTTGATTAAGGTATTGTGTTTGTGTAGCTCATTTTAAAATGTAATGTATAATTAGGAAATATAAGTTAATAGGCACTCTTCCACAATAGTTAAGCTTGTAGTTATGTTAGTTAGATTTTCTAGATGTATGGAGATATATTTCATTTTGATATGTATTATTCAAATCTTTCAGAGACCTTCAGAAAATGGAATTTAAAATGTTTTATGAATGTAGAACTTTCATGAGAGTGAGACACATCTGCTCCTGGCAGCACCAGTCTACTTCAAGAGGAAGTTGGGCATTTAAGAGGCTCTTTATGGAGTTTACTAGCCATTTGTTCAAGAAACTGCTCTTTCCTGGACTGCTTAACTGAACTTGCTGGACCTGCAGAGAGATGACTGCTGAACTTGCCTAAAGTTGAAATGATCCTTTGGGGTTCCTGATTCATGAAAGAGTCTGAAGACAATCTGCAGGATACAGAAGAAAGTGACTGATAACTATGGGCCTGTAGGACAAAGATAAATGCTCCAATGGTACAGAAAAACTTTGGGTAACTGTCTGGTGAGAGGTCTCTGTCAATTCTAGAGTTTGGAAGTTGGTTACAATGTGCTTCCTGTTTACTTAGGTAATAGTATATCCTTCTTTGATGAGTTGAAGAATAGATAGTTTTGTTTTCCTTAGTTATGATAAAAAATAAAGTACATATAAATATTGTAACTGTGATTTTTGCTTGATACCATATACCATAACATAGTAATTTTACTATGTTAAATTTAAAGCCTTCATTTTTATTTAAACAGAAAAGGGTAGGTGATGTGGGAGTCCCCTCTGTGGCTGAGATTACCATTAATGGATAGAGAAACTGCATTGGACTTCTAGCAAGACCAAACTTAAGTAGACAGGGAAAGCTGGAATGAATGCTGGGAGAAAAAAGGGCAGTCAGAGAGATGCCGTGGAGCCGCTAGAGCCAGACATACCAAATCTTTGCTGATAAGCCACTGCTACATGGCAATATACAGATTAATAGAAATGGGTTAAATTAATTTAAGAGTTATCCAATAAGAAGCTAAAGCTAATGGGCGAAGCAATATTTTAATTAATATAGTTTCTGTGTGGTTATTTTGGTTCTGAGCAGCTGGGACAACAAGCAGCCTCCTCCAACAGGGGCCACTGGCAGTGGCACTGGGATTTGTCCCTACTTCATGTGATCCTGTGAATGTATACCTTGCTCAGCCTAGATTTAGAAGGGAGGGCCTTGGGCCTTCCAAAACGCAAAGTGCCTTAACCTCTCTTAGGATTAGAGGCAGTGAAGTGGGAGGGTTTCTGGAGGGAATGGGAGGAGGGGAGGGAGCGAGAATTTGGATTGGTATTTTTTTTAAAAAATCTAATAAATAAATAATCCACACTACATTCAAATATGTTCTTTTAAGAAAGGATTCAATTAAGCCAGGCAGTAGTGGTGTAGGCCTTTAATCCCATCACTCAGGAGGTAGAGGCAGGTGGATCTCTGTGAGTTTCAGGACAGCCTGCTCTACAAGAGCTAGTTTCAAGACAGTTAGGGTATTAAACATAGGAAGCTTGTCTCAAAAAACCAACTANTATATATAGAGAGAGATGAGAAATAGAGATATAGAGATAGATATAGAGATTTAGAGATCATATATAGATATATAGATATAGATAGATAGATAGATAGATAGATAGATAGAGAGATAGATAGATAGATAGATAGAAAAAAGTTTGATTTATCCATTTAACATTATATATACTAATATTTTACCTGCATATTTGCATGTCCACCATGTATGTGTCTGCTGCTCTTAGAAGTCAAAAGGTGGCATCAAATCCCTTTTAACTGAATTGACAGATGGTTATGAACTTCCATGAGGATGCTGGACTTCTGCAAGAACAAGTACTCTTACCTGCTGAACCATCTTTACAGACCCCAAGAATCTTCTTATACAAAGCTATTTGTTACATTTGTTTCTGCATTCATTATTATGAAAATGTTGTGTTTGAGTCTGTGTGATAAGGAAAATTAATGGATATTTAAGACTGTTTATTGTGTTAGTACTCATACAAACTGTCTGTGTCATCTCATTTGCTACTGTCTATAAATAAAACAAACAGAGCAACATTTTTGTTCAATTTTGTCTCAGTTGTCTGAGCACATATAATAGAAGATGCCGTCTTAGTTATTGGTCTGTAGTCACATGTCCAACAACACCAAAGTGATGTAAAGTATTGTCAGGAGATCCTGGAAATACCATACAAAGTAGATGCATATCTCTGTTATCATCCTTTGAAGTTCTACCAACATCTCCCTTACTCTCTAGTAACTCATGACACAGAGCATATAAATATCAAATATACAAATATCAGATAAAAACAATAATTGACATCCCTGGATTTAATGGGCATAGTTGTTCAGTAGGAAAATAAGTGATATTTTATATTCTGAAATGAAGCAGTTTAGTAGGAATACACAGTGTAGCTATTTTTAATGATTATATGCTCATTTATCAAAACATTGAGCATAGAGAAAGTGGATCACCTTTTGTGTATTTGATGCAGCATACAATGGCCGAGTATGGAACAGGTGCCTAAAACTGGATGGAATGAGAAAAAAGAAATGGACTGGAGAAAGATTAAAAAATTTAAGAGGAAATGAGGGTAATTTTCCTTAGTTAGTAAAAGTTTAATATTCATGGGTTTAAATTTAGCTCACCCATTTTTGATTTGTTTTCCATTTTTTTAATTTGTAATTTTGTTTTTTTAAATATATCCCATGTAATTTTCCCCCTACGTGCCCATATTATGGTACTATCCTGATACTAGAAAATTAACTACCTAGTCTTGTTAATCTAAGTTGAATTTATTAGACTAATCAGCTTCATAAAACAAGTAACAATAATAACTATGACTAATGTACAAAGTAAGTTGCAATATTTTCATATTAATAAATGCACTTTTATATAGAAGCAAGAATATTAGAAAATTCATTCTTATACACTTATCATTTAACAATTACCCCTTATAAATATACACTGATTTAGATACCCTGCAACTTTGCCTGTCAGGAACTACCATAAAGCCCATTAGTGTATGTTAAACAGGGAAGATAATTAGAATAATTTGGTTTAGACTATATCTTATGTGAGACAATTTAAGACAAAAATTCTTACAAAATGTAATAGTATCAACACAACAATACAATGAGAAAGAAATAAAACCATGTAAGTCATTTTATTTGCTGAATCTTTACCTCATTCTACACAGTACATAATAATATAAACAGTACTTGGCAATTAAACTTTGTTGATATTACAGATATATGTTACATTCAAATCCAGTTTGTGCAATGTTTCACATATTATATTAAAAAATTGGATGGCAGAAAGCTCATGTAAAATGAACAACAGAGCTCATTTTATTTGTGAAAAGGAGAAAGCATCAATGTTAATATCAATGATGCAGATTTTTTTCAAATTTTCATATGGTAGTGGTTACTTCTACATTTATTGAATAAATAAATTTCTTCCAGTTATTGTTTCTGACATATAAAAATTGAGAGATATTTAACAATTTATCATCCAAAAACCTAGTTTTTTTTATTAAGTTAGTTTTTAAATTAAATACATAATCTATATACTACCAAGTAACAAAATGTTCCCAGTTGCCATAGTTATAAATTTTAAGTACATTAATAAAGCCAATGAAGCTTTGTCATATGTTAGTGGAGCTGAATATCATAGTTTATTTTCTATTTAACCTCTCATGGTTAAGCTATTGACTTCCTGACTCAGAACTCAATTGAAAAAACTGGCTAAATACATTTACCAGCTTAAAGAGTAGAAGAGATAATAACACTCTTTAGTGTAACCTTGAATCTCCATCATCCACCTTAGTGCTGAACTGCTCATAATCTTGAATCTTAGTCTTTAGGAAGAGACCTTCAGAGGAAGTTATGGATCTTTGCTCTTTCATTGTTGTTTTTTTTGTTTATTTTCATTGCTTCTGGGGTTATCAGTATTCCTGTTAAGGGCTAAACTCTCCTTGAACATCAAATTAAGAAAGAAAGGGTGAGTTTTATTTTTGACTGAGGTCAGAATCAACTATTGCTTTGTGCACAATGAGAGCAATAAATTCTCCTTCTTAGATGAGGACATACTTTCTGGACACATTTTCAGAACTTAGTGATCCATAATGAAGATAAGCAGTCATTTAGAATTTTTCTAGATATTATTTATTTTGATAAAACAAACTAGAAAATAAAGTAAAAGTCCCAATGCTAATATTATCTGTCACTTTCTCTATTTTCAAAGTTCTTAAAGTAGATTTAATTTTGATGCCTTCAAACTTAAACTACTTAAAGCTTAAGAAAAAATTCAGAAAAGTATTCCCAGGTCTAGAAAACTTACTTTCCTCTGAAATCTTATAACATGACTTATTTGTAGTCAGAAAAGGGATCTGTGTATGGTAGAAATTACTGTCCATTTGAATCAAATAAATTAATGCTGGAATAGTGTTTCAAAACTTTGTACACAGTACATTAGAGAAGGCACATTAAAGACAGAGATGGTACAGAAGTTCAATAGCACCATTGAGCATGCATGGACTGCTATCTGGGTTAGTCTAGTGATTATCATAGAACTGTTTATGAAGCATCTCTGAGACAGAACGATCATTGGAGTAACCTAAAGAGTGCAGTGGGTATTTGCATTGGCCACTTACTCTCTGACAGTATGCTAAGGTATACTCATCTTCCCTCATTTCAATTCCAGGTTTCATTTTGAATACAAAAGGCACATGACAACCTGATTATAATTATCCCCCACAGATTGAGGCAGTTGAATACTCAAGTCTCTTTGGGGAGCTTCTGGATATGCAGCAATGTTAGAACAAGTATGTCCCTAGGGGCAGGCTTGAGAGTTCATAGCCATGCCCTGCATTTAGTTTTCCTTCCCTGTGTCATACGTGCTGTGAAAACGTGATACTCCAGATTCCTGCCTCTGCTGCCATGCCATCCACCTGGAGTTATTCTCCTCCACCCCATGCTGGAACCCTATCCCTGTAGATCTATAGACAAAAATATACTCTGTGTTTGTAAGGTGTATAGCTCATGACATTTTATCACAGCATCAGAAATGTAACTAATATATGGGATAGTTATTTTTCAAAGAATGAGCAGATTAAAATACAAAGGGGCTCGTACCCAATATATAAATAATAAATATTTTGTAGGTTATTTGATTGTACATAAAATACAAAACTGTATAGGGTATGTTTCTTATATTATTATATATAAAACTTTTTCTCTTTTCTAGTATTATTATTAAAAATTTCCACCTCCTGCCCCCCTCCCAATTCCCTCCTCCTCC
>LOEQ01003894.1:22222-39157 GCA_001685075.1 Bramus lutescens
CAGGCTGGCCTCGAACTCACAGAGATTCGCCTGCCTCTGCCTCCCGAGTGCTGGAACTAAAGGCATGCGCCACCACCACCCAGCCTTGTGTCTGATATTTTAAACTGACACATCGCCATTAATCTGTGCATCACCACGAGTTTGTGGCCTACCGGCAAAGTTTAGGTGGGCTCCAGTGGAGGTCTCTGTCTCTGGTGGCTTCTCCTTCACTCTGCCTACTCTTTTTTCCTCTATCTGTTTGGAACTACCACCTTGCCTTATTCTGCCAAGCCACTGGCCAAAACAGCTTTATTCATTAAGCAGTATAAGCAACACATAGACAGAAGGACTTCCCATACCAACAAAGCATTCTTCCATTGGAGAAATATGAATTCTGCTGTGATTGGAAGCCTATGACTGTTATCTCAGAGCTTGGGAAAATGCAAGAGTGGACTGCTAGGCTGGAGGTAAGGTGAACCACATAATTAGGCTGCAGTTCAGAATAACAGTAAAACATATGAATCTTCTTGCCACAGAGTTGGTAAGCAATTATCTTATAAAGCAAGTTTTAAATGATCTAATGAAGGATACATGTAGAGATCTTCAGAGTACATATTTACAAAATATGCTAATGGCTTTGCTAATTGATCATAACAATATTTGATTAGATTTTCTTTGATTTGTCTTAGATTAGGCCTCTATTTCTATGAAGAGACAACATGACCATAAAAGTCTTATGAAGAAAAGCATTTATGCAGGACTTGCATATAGTTTCAGAGGTTTAGTCCATCATCTTAATGAAGGCATGCAGGTAAACATGATGCTGGAGAAGGAGCTGAGAATTCTATATCTTCATCTACAAGGAACAGAAGCAACTGAGTATCACACTAGGCATAACTTGAGCACATATAAATCCTCAAAGTCCACCCCCATAGTGACACACTTCCTCCAACAAGACTACACTTACTCCAACAAAGCCACACCTCCTAAGAATTCCATTCCTTATGTGGACAGCATTCAAACACCTGAATCTATGGGGGGGTTACCTACTCAAACCACAAAAATGCATACTTCCATGAACTTTTATGCTATACATGACATATAGTTATATTTAGTTCATTTGTTTGGTTGATTTAACAGCTAAAAGATTAGCTCTGAGATTGTTGGAAAATTTATGTCTATTTTATTTATATATCTGAATTTCAACCATATAGCCACTATTAATTAGTAGTTCTTCTAAATATTTTGACTATTGATTTAAAATGGGTTTATTTTTAAAGTAAACATGATCAAAATTGTTTTATTGCTTGGATCAATATACATTTCCAATGAGACTTTATTGGGTAAGAATTGCTCAGTTCCAACACTTCAGTAATCACAATATATAAAGATATAAAGATATTTTAAGTATACCTTTTTATTTCAAATATCTGAAAGTCTTATTGTAGTGATCTTTAATATATTAATATGCACATACATAGTAAACTCATATAAACATGTCATTCAATTGCATTAAAATTTTTAAGTTTTAAGTTTTGAGAATTACAGTGATTTGAATATCCCTTGACAGTTTTGGTTTGCCTAATTAACTTTAACAATAAAAATGCATTGTTTTATGTTAAAGGGTCAAGAATTTCTAAGACTAATTTAATTAAAGGCAGATTATTAGTCAAACATTCCAGATTGATATATTGACTTTTTTGTCTTAAAGTCACTGAATTACTAAAACCTTAGTTTAATGAACAACATAAAGGCAATGTTAGATTTATTGTGGAGTCACAGGGGTGAGGCAAAATTCTCTGGATCTTCTTATAATCATCACCATGGTTCATTTACTAATAGGAAACCCAGAACTATATACTGGAAAGCCTCCCTACCTTAAGGAGTGCACACTGTTGCTCATATATAATTGGGAAGGAAGAATTTGGGAGGTGAAGATACATCATTTGATCATAAACCATCATATTTTACGATGATAACGAAAGTTAAAAGACATTTTGGAATATCATGTGTGCCTCTTTCTGGTCTGCTATAGGAAAGCAAATGGTGGGAAAAGGAAACTGGCAAACATTTGCTATGATGCTCAACCCTTGAGATCCAGCATTTCATAACTTGTCTTCTATGGGAGAAAATCAATTGTCATTAAACTCTCCTATCAGCTAGTTCTTTTACTTTACAGATTACATGAGATTAAAAGCATCTTAAGAGTATACACATGTTTAAGTACTTAATGAGCTATTGATTGCTATTTTTAATGTGAAAAAGACCCATAAGGAAGTCATTTAAAAGATAAGGGAAAATATCCTAGTATTAGTAGACAAACATGTGTATCTCATTTAGTGTGAGACACAGCCCTATGATGTTTGAAATAGCCAGGTACATTCCAAGTTCTCAGAGTCTATTTGTATTTTTTCTTGAATATACATAAGTCTAGTAGCTAGCCTAATAAGAAAAAGATTTGTAACACCTCAAGTTCCACAATAAACCCTGAATAACTACCTGAAACTTTCCTTAAAAAATAGAATTTTAAAGATGCCTGAAGTCCCCCTCCCATCCCCCACAGCCAAATTCATGTTCTGATCACTGCATATCTGGCAAATAGATATGCCTGTAATGTACAAAGAATTTCAGGAAAGAAAGTCATTGCCAAGTCTATGGAAGAGATTGAATTGGCTCAAGTTTGATGCACATTTAATGAACAAATGAATCTGACTTTATTGAAGTGCTTTGTCTGTTCTTTGGCCTTTTTAACTCATATAGAGCAGGGAAAGAATTTGTCTTACTAAGAATGCTTTAAAAGAGTTCCTGTCTTCATGGTTTGGCTTCAAAAAGACAGCAGGAAAACTTAGAAAATAATCATTTGCTTTCTTCCATCAATTCCACGTTATCCTAAGGGTTGCACAACATGAGGATGTAATTTGTATTCTTGACTACTAGATTCCTTAATTGCATTTCTGTACATACATAGGCAATCATACTGACACTCTATTAGACTTCCTTCACAATTTCACTCTGAAAAAATATACATAACATATAAATAGTTACATTTTCTATGTACTAGACTTCTCTGAAAATCTAGTTCTTGGCAGTTTTGACACCAAATATACATAGGAAATCAGTTACTGCATTATGAACTCAAATGTAACAATAATCTTATTTAATATATTCAATAATTCTAGTTAGTAATGCACCTTTGTATATCATTTAGAAAGACTTGATAATATATGTTCTAAGATTCTTGTAATGTGGTTACAGCCACACCATCTCAATATATAATGTTAATGTTTTGCCAGACTAATCTTATAAGTGCAGTTAGATCATTCCATGTGCAAAAGTTAAAGACTGCAGGAAACAGGGGTCGTGAGATGCATCATGGAAACTGGTGCATGCGCTGTCCTGCTACAGACAAGTCTACGCCTCTCAAAACTGTAGAGCACATTATAGCATAAACTCTGATCCCTGAAGGATCAGGTGTCTCTGGGAAGACTCATAAAAAAGAGCAAATAGAATGCTCTGATGTTGTGGGAAGTTAATAATGGAGGAACAAAATATGTGTGGGGCCAGCCAGAGTGTGTACATGCAGAGTGTACCATTTGGGCAGATTTGCTGTGAACGTAGTCTTGACAAATCTTTAAAATCGGAAGAATTATTTTAGGCTACTGTTTGAATTTTTTATTTATTTACTTTTATTTTTTAATATTTAAAATTTCAGATCATGTATTTTGATTATATTCTTTCCCTTCCCGTATGACCTACAGATCTTTCCTATCCACCGAACTTGTTCTTTCTCTCAAAAAGAAAAAAAAAAACAACAACAACAAAACTCCTGAGCATGATACCTAACTGAAGTGTAGCTGATACACCTAATGTCTCTGCAATAGATTAGATCAAATTTCTCTCTCTTAGCAGGTCTCACTTGCAAGTAGCTTCTTGGATAGAGGTGAGATTTTTATCCACTTCCCGTTCTCTTCTCCATTCTGGGATTTTTGTTAGGCTTGAATTTATGCAGGTTTTTGCAGACTGTCAAAGTCTCTGAGAGTTCATACATATGAGTCCTGTTGTGTCTGGAAGACGTCATTTTCTTTGAATCATCCACCATGTCTGGCTCTTTAAATGTTTCTTCTTCTCTTCAGAAAACATTCCAGAGTCATTTGGAGAGGGTGGAAGTGCTCCTGTGAATTAGAATGGCCCTGGGGGCTCAGGAGGTTGTGGCAGACTTGGAGCTTTCAAAATCCCATGCCTCTCCCAGAGTCCTGTAGCTCACCCACTCCTTCACTCCACCCCCATCCTGAGTCTAACAGAGTAAGATCTCAGCTACCTTTCCAGCGCCCTGCCTTTCTGCCTCTAACACTCTGGAATGTGATTCCCCAAATCAAATTATTTCTTTTATAAGTTGCTTTGGTCATGGTGTCTCTTCACAACAGTAGAAAAATAACTAAAGATCGGTGTTTTTTTAGGAATGAATACTCTAAGGTATTGTGCTGAATTGCTGTCTTTATTTTTAATATTATAATGTGTTTGTTTTGCACAGCCAAAGTTCATTTGTCCTAGAGATTCTACCTTAAAATGTGACTAAAATATCTCAGGAGCTAAACACAGGAGAGAGATGATTTGAAGCAGATTATTTAGCAATCATGCTTTATTCGTTAGAAATTTAAACGGCCCTCATAATCAGATGCCTCACTACTAGAAACATGACAAGAACAGAAACACTTCTTAACTACCAGAAGTGATAAAGCACACATTACAGGCTACTTTTATCTCTCTTTTTAATTGAAAATAATTATTTCATGTCATATATTCTGATCATTTTTCTCCTTCCTTGTCTCTTCATAGATCCAATTTCCACAGCCTTCAAACTCTGTTTTTTTTTCTATTGCTCTCTTTAGAAAATAAAGAGATAGAAACAAAAAATGAAACGAAACACAAAACAATGTAGTAAAATCACAGCCAAAACAAATAAGCAAACAAGAAAACAAAACAAAACAAAAAAACAAGCAAACATTTTTCTTTATCCCTCCTCTTCTTCAGGGCCACAATCTGCTCCAATATTGTATCTGCTCCCTTGATAAGGAACAAATGAAACAGAGAAGCATCCCCAGAAACTAGAGGGAATCCAGCTGCAGAGAATAGGACGTACACTTCCAGGTCTGATTCTGATATACAGTTAGAAGAAACTCTTACCAACATAGCTAGAAGATTTAAAAAAATCTTATTTTAAAAATTATATTTTAAAAGAGTTTATGAAGCCTTACAATATTTTTATAAGAAACTTTGATTTTGTCAAGTGTGCTGGCAAAGATATTTCCTAAACTTGGGAGGTACAGGCAGGAATGTCTGTGGGCTCCCAGCCAGGCTGATCTAGACAGTGAGTTTCAGTCCAGTGTGTAATGAAATCTTGTCTCACACGAACTCTACACACATTTATTATTCTCTCTCACCCACTCCCCTAAATAAATGTTTGTGCCAGTTATATTAAATTTGCTATTCTCTCTAATTATCACATAAAACACTAGACAATTGATCAATTTTATGTTCTTTCACAAGACATAAAGCTGTTTAAATATTATCTCCTATTTTCGCTAACGTTAGCAAGTATGGTACTATGTATTTATAAAAAGTTATCCACATCTTCTTAAATTCATGGAGCTGAATATATATAAACATATAAAACATATTTAAGACTCATAGACAATTCATAGAAAGTTTTTGTAAATAGAAATAATTGACTAATTTGAATTATTCAGAGTTTAAAGATTCTAGCTACCACGATAAGTCAAGAGAAAATTACTAAAGATATAAGAGGTGAAAAGTAAAAGACTATATAATAAGAAAACCTAAAAGTGTACTAAAACAAAGTGATTTCAGAAAGACTACAGGGTACATCATCAATATAGAAAAAAAACCACTTTTATTTCTATGGAAAAAAATGAACAGAAATGAACTGTGAATCATTTTTTAAAAGACTCAAATACTCAAAAAAGAATATAAGACTTTAATATTGAGTACTGTAAAATGAAAGTTAAATTTGAGTAGAAATTATAAATAAACCACATTATACTCAAAAGATAAAAAAATCCTAATTCATATTAATTCAGCTACAGTTTTTCTTTCAAAAATTTTACTATATTTATATAAAGATTAACAAATCACCTTAGAATTTACACAGAACTCCCAAATTTAGACATATCAATTTCAGTTTTGAAAGGAAATAAACAAATTTAGAAAACTGCATTAACTATATTTGTAAATGATATACAGCAAAAGCCTTAAATAAGACTTAAGAATAAAACAGTTAAGTAGGGCTGTGAAGTATTTCAGAATCTAGAGTACTTTTCATGCAACCAAGAAAGATGACCTAAGTATGGATCCCCGGAACCTATTTACAAAGCCAGACTCTTTTGTATACATCTGTAACAGTACTGAAGACGTTCATACATGAGGATCAGTGGAGTTGCTGGCCAGCCAACCTAGCTGACAGATAAGCTATACATTCACTGGAAGTCTGTATGAAAATAAGTTGGAGGAGGTGGAGAGATGGTTCAGTTAAAAGAATTTGGTCCTCTTAAACAAAACCAATGTTTGGTTCCAATACTCAATGGCAGCTTCATAAAAACCTGTAACTCCAGCTCCAGGGGATCTGATGTGTTCTAATATCCATGGACATTATAAGAATGTGCTACACAGATATATGTAGCCAGAGCATTTATAGCATAAAATAAATTTAAAAATTCTTAAACAATAATAAAGTGGAAAAGGGGGAGACTCCAGATTTCAACCACAGGGCTATGAGCTTACATAGGAACACCAATTTCCCTCAAAAAATACAAAAGGAAAAAAATGGAGCAGAATATTTGAAAAGACACGGTCCCACAGAAAGTATACAGATAGCAAATAACTTGATGAAAAACACCATTAAATAAATACAAATTAAAACTATGTTTAAGTTATCAGTTCAAAGTTTGAATTGGTGACTCTATAGCTAATGATTATAAGAAATGTAGAGAAAATGTGACCTAGAAGCCTAACTTGTTGTTTCTGTCAATATAAACTGGCACAGACAAAATTTGGAAAATTTTAGTACTTTCATTAAAATGTAATAAGCATATCTACCTGAAACACTTTGCATTTCAATGATGGATACTTTCCCAAAAGAAACAAAAAAGGAAGCCATGAAAAGACTCTTCAGTGAGTATAATAGTAACTATGGGTGATAATAGTCAAAATATAATCCCAAAGTATCCTTGAAAAAGTCAATGGATAAATAATTTTTATTTATTTGCCAATGCCATTTGTTTAAATGCTAATAAATAGTATGTCATACAGCATAAGCTACTATGTGTATGAGAAAGAAACCAGTTCTACAGAAAGTCAACCTGGGATATCAAAATAATGATAACTGAAAAAGAAATCAAGCAAAGAAAGCATATACCTCATAATTTCATTTGCTAAACTTCTAGAAAATGCAACTTACTCTATTCTATTGAACAAAAAGATTTCAAAGAAGGTTGAAAAGAAATTTCTTACAGGATTTAAAGTAAAGTGTGGGGTTAATGTTCATTTTCATTACTGCGGAGGGGGAATGACTTTGCTGTTCAGTTCTTAGGTTAACACATTAATTTTAGACACAAGAGTTAATTAATCATTGTTATATATACTGCAGTTAAAAATATAAAATTCATGTATCACCTATTTAAAAAAAATCAAAAAATGAGTGAAATCAAGGCTAAATTTCTTATTTGTTAATTGACTCACCTGGTTGTAAATTTAAGAGAAACAGCAAGCCAAAGGTTGTATATATGCGAAAGAAAATCTGAACCAGAAATACTATAAAAGTACAGTCAATCTAAGGCAGATATTATTTCTGTCACTAGCTTTCAATCTGCACCTGTTTCCAGAAACCTTCTGGCAATTTCTGTGAAACTAGGGCAAGAGCTAGCCTATTTATTAGTTTATTAAGATTTTCACAAAAATCAGCTATTTTAAAAAATGTTTTTTAAAACCTATGTAAATTTTATTACAGCTGAAACTGAAGGCTGGAATGTTGATGCTGTGTGCTTCAGTCTTACCTATAGATACAATTGAAATGGTAATAATTTTTAAATACTTTTACAATTGACTAGTTATAAAAATTTTGGAAATGTAATATAATTCATCTAATCTAATCATTACAACAATAGAGCCCCATCCTTCTTATTCTCTACAATTTTCAACATTGTGATGAAATGAAACTGTATCTATTGACTAAAAAGTAAATGTGGATTTAAACTTTAATTTTTTGAAAATACAATATTTTTATTAATTACATGATAATTTGAATAATGCATGTACTATACCTTCAGATTCACCCCATTTATCCCACTAATTCTTGCCAGTCTCCTACCAACTAACCCTTCCTGACCTCTCCTCTTTTTAATTTATATTTCTTAAAGCACATTAAAAACAGTTTGTGGTATGCATATACATGGGTGTGAGGTATCTATTGGCATATGGTCCACCTGCCAGGGACTACACTCTTCACAGAAACTGATTCTTCCTTTTCCCATAAATCATCAACTGTCAATAGCTTCTTAGCAAGGGATATGGGTTCATGAAGCAATCCTTTTCCATGGAGGAATGCTAATTGGTTTGATCTTGTGTAGGTTTTGTGCCAGCAATGACAACTAGTGTCAATCATGAGAGCAACATTTTTGTCATGTCCATAAGACACTGTCTCTTTTAGTCCTTCCTGATGTCTGTCCCAATCTTTTCCTTTCTTCTTTTGTCATGGCTGCTGAGCATTAGAGAGGGCTTATTATATTGATATCCCATTTGTTATGTACAGTTAAAGCAGAAATTCATGGGGAAATTTCAAGAGTATGGTAACTTCACAGAATTTATACCTTAAATTTCAATAGTAGTTCATTCCTATATTAACCGCTCAACATTGCATAAAATCTCAGAAATCTAAGAGAAATACAACCCTGAGTATAAACAAATTAATCAGAGGACAACTTGATATTATATCCATTTTGCCAAATAATGTTAAAATAATATATAGCCTTTTCACAGCATGCTTGTCAGCAGAGATGAACCACAACTGCCAGGCAACAAGGTGATCAGGAAGGCAATGATCTAGACTTTGCAGTATACTGTTTTGCTATGACTGGTACCTAAGGTATATTACTTTCATTTAGGATATTTTAAATTTATGTCACAGCCATAAGGACAGAACCTAGTAAAAGATACAGAGAATGTCCACTTACTCAAGTAACATGCATCCTTCCTCTGTACCACAACTATAATGGTAGATAAAATACTAGAGGTGACACAGATTATAAACTGAAAATTGCAAAATGTCACCATTTCTATGTGAGAATCAGAGAAAAGGAGAATCAAGGGATCAAGGAAAAAGGATAAAGGCAGAAAGAAAAACAGGAAAAGTGGGAGAAATGGAGAAAAGGAAAAGATTTTTTTTTCAAAAAAAAGAAAGTTTAAATGCAAATTTAGCCTCTAGGTTAGGATTTTTTGTCTACAGCTTGATGTTGTGGAATAATCTTTGTGCATACTGTGAAAATTTGTCAATTAGACTGGTTTAATAAAAAGCTGAATAACCAATAGTTAGACAGGATTTTCAGGGCAGAGAGGATGCTGGGAAGAAAGGTGGAGAAACAGGGAGTCACCAGAGAGATGCAGAGGAAGCAACATGGGCATTACAAAGGAATGATAACTGAGCTACATAAAATAATGTAGATGAAAGATGTGGGCTAATTTAAGTTGTAAGAGCTAGTTAAAAGTAATCCTAAGCTACTGGCTGAGCTCTCATAATTAACAAGTAATTAAGAAGAGAATTCCACATATGGATATTTGGGAGCTAGCTGGCAGGAAAGAAAACTCCTCCTTGTATATCCATACAAGACCTGAGAATACTTTTAAAAAGTTTCCAAACACAGAACAATGGAGCCAAACACAGCTTTCTAGTATCATGTCTCTCGTGCTGGCTGTGATACAGAGACACATCTCCCAGAGTTTCCTGCATGCTGGAGCTGCCAGTGTGTAAAGAGCTAAGTCACGTGGAAGATTGAAGATTTTGCTTATGTTGATACAAAAGTTATAGATATCCAGTAAAACAGGTTCAGATGGAAAAAAGTAACCTCTACATAGGTTGCAGTATATTTAACAATGTGCAACATTTTCAGCAAAACTGGGTATAGACAGTATTAGAAAAAATAAATGATTTAAAAATAACGAAGTAAAGTCTTTAAAAGAGAGCAAAGTAATAAAAAATGTAAGTCTGAAAAATACACAAGGAGTCTGGGTCCTATATGGTGTTTTGTTAACTATGAATTTTTTTCAATGATAATTTACAAAAAACAATTGTTTCTTAGAGACATTAGAATATGGAAACTCCTAAATTAAATCAGCATATATTTAAAAAATATCCACACTTCAAAATGGAAGTTGGACAACGTGTTGCATTGAGGAGAGAAATTATGCTTTTTGTCCCACAAAAAAAATAAAATACTATGAATTCCTGCCAGATTAATAGAGATCAGATTTGACTGGGGAAAAACTCCTAGTCTTTTGAGAAGGAAACAGCTCTGAGCAGAGACATGTTAAATCATGGTGACTACAGATTCCTCATGATTTATTATTACATGCCATCCTTTCATATGACATGGATAGAAATTTATATTACCATTTGATTATATAATCCAAACAGACTTGTAAGGCTGACAGATGCTTTATACCTGATCAAATACATAACAAACTATCATCTTTAACTGACTGGCTCATACTGCATATTCCATCCTTGTGTTAATGCAGATATGATTTTGCCTTTGGAAGTTTATGCGTTTTTAAAGCAAGGGGACCAGACACCAAAAAAAAAAAAACCCAAAACCAAACAATAGCAAACAAGCAAACAAATAAGCAAAAACAAAATACAAAAATGCAATAAAAAGGAGTGCCTCTATTGCAGTTTCCTCAGAGTTCTGCACTCAAAACAGTTTCACGAGTGCTATGTGAGATGGTGCAGCCTCATAGCCTACTCCAGTAAGTGCTTTAGATAAGTCTTTCATGTTCCACTTTTCCATTTCACAGAAACAGGACAACAAATAATAAGGCTAACTCTCCCAGGACTCGACTATTATCCCAGATTTTTCAGAGTTTCCTGAAGATGCTTTCCTCCTAGACAATAGGAAACAGTCTAGATTGCATAATGCCCACATTCCCAAGGGAAGGTAGGTCAGTTTTGGTCCTTTTATGGGTTGTAGCTGTGTGTTTGTCATCATTTATGGGGTGGGTCACAAGTTGCTATTGTTGATAGTCAGGAGAAAAGATAAATAAAGGAGTTAGATTCAAGGATCTTTTCCTGAAAAAAAAAAAGTGGGATATAGTACAGAAATGATGAGACAAAAGCATGGATTGCTGAATCTACTTTCAACAAACACTAGTCTCAAATATTTTAAATTGCAATGTTTAAATTGCAATGGTCTTTTTATATTAATGCAGATTTAAGATTAGTTTTGTTATTATATATATATATATACTAAATGTGTGTATGTATGTATTGTGTGTTTCTATTCTTGCTTAAGGCATTGTACATATGCATCTCATTTAAAAATGTTATGTAAAGTTTTTGATAGCTATTTAAGATAATAAATGCAGGTTAACAGCCATCTGTAACCATCAAACTTACAGTCATCTTAGGCAAGTTTTCAAGGTCATGCAGAGATATTTTAGATAGATAGGTGGTCTTCAAACACTTTAAAGAACCATAGAATATGCCACTTAAAATATTTTAATAACACAGGGCATTTCTTGACAATGAGAAGTGGCTGCATCTGGTGGCACCAATCTATTTCAAAATAGGATGATGGACATTTAAGAACCTTCATATAAAATTTACTTTCTTTATGGCCAAACATAGCTATTTAAGCAAGAAACTGCCCTTGCCTCAACTGCTGACAATATGCTGTCCAAACAGGACCAGCAGGACAAAGAAAAGCAAATGCCAATCTTTGCCAAGACAGCATGAGACAGTCCATCAATAATGCCTGCAAAATAGAAAAGACTGTAGACTGAAGACTGAAGATGGATGCCCCAATGTTGCAGAAGAAGTTTGGGTGACTGTATAGGCAGTCAAGTGTTTCTGTCATTTATTTAAATTTTTGAAGTTGCTTGCTCTGCACTTTCTGTTTATTTTTCTGGGGTCTTTAATGGAGTTGAAGACTAGATACTCATATTTTCATTAGTTATGATCGAAGGAAAATTAGGTACAAAGGCTTCAACTAATGAAGATAGAATAAATAGTGGAATATTTCCCCTAATATGGCAAATACAAATGGATTTGACATTGTAATTGTAATTCTTACCCGATAATTGTTTTTATTGTTTATAGTTTAATTCTGTTAGAGTTAAAACCCTTCTGTTTTATTTAGACAAAAGGGAATAATGTTGCGGACTAATCTTTTTGTACACTGTGGATATTTGTTATTCAGACTGGTTTAATTAAAATAAAACTAAATGCCTAATAGCTAGGCAGGATTTTTGAGGTAGAGAGAATGATGGGAAGAAGAGAGCAGAGATGTGGGGAGTAGCCAGTGAGAAGCAGAGGAAGTAACATGGGTATTACAAAGTAAAAGTAACTGAACCACATAAAAAATGTAGATGAAAAGATTTGGGCTAATTTAAGTTCTATGAGTTTATTAGAAACAAGCCAACACTATTAGTCAAGACTAAATAATTAATAAGAAGTCTCCATGTGGTTATTTGAGAGCTAATTTATGGGATAGAAAAATATCTGCCTATAGCTTGAGGTAACTTGATGTCCACTTCCCATTATATTTTACATACATTTTTACGTGGCTCTTGTCAAAAACCTAGAAAACAGACCCTTGTGGAGGAAATTGCTTATCTCTTCTTTTTTTTTTCAGTACTGAGATAAACAGGTTCCTTTAATTGGAAAAAAATATCATGAGTTCTACTTTTATGTACAGTCTCCTATAAGCATTGACTACAGATAAAATGGCTAAATCTTCTGAGACTGGTATCAAATTTTTCCATAGTAAATACTAATATTTCTTCTGTTAGAACTTTCTTTAATGTGTGTAGTACACTTTTTTTCTTGCTACACATGCTTGATCATGATACGTTTTATTAACCACAGCTGATTTTCAGTAATAAGGCTATAGTAACTTAATCTTTTGAGTTTTATCTGTGGACCAAAAAGGTTCTTTTTTGTAGATTCCCATAATCATCACTGTAAGATCACCAATTACGCTTCCACCAATGGTCTGAAGAAATATCGTAGCCTCTAAAATAAACATGATTATTTAAGGACTATATAGTCTCTCTTTTTATGAAATTAAATTTATAGTTATCATACAACTACTGATAACTGATTCATAAAAATTTTTACAAGTTTGATCCTAACTCACAATCCATAATAGTATTTTACTACTACATTGACAGTCTTCCACCCTTTGAACACATACTCTTTCATTCAAGTGTGCTATATATGCTCAAATTTTCTCTTTCTCTGCCTAGAATCAGGTCTTTCCATCAAACTTCTAAATTAACATTTAGGTGAGTTACTTTGTCTGTGGCATCAACCAAATTAACATCCCACAATTTGTGTACTTCTTTTATTTTTACATTTTTAAATTTATTAGATAAAAAAACACCAATCCAAATTCTCATGCTATCCCCTTTTACCATTCCCTCCACTCACCCTCTCACCCAACTCCCATCTAATCTTCAGAGAGGGTAAGGCACATTACCCTGTGGAAAGTCCAAGGCCCTCCCTACTATATCTAGGCTGAGCAAGGTATACATCCAAAGAGAATAGGATCCGCAAAACCCAGTACATGCATCCAGTAGGGATAAATCCTGATGCCACTACCAGTGACCCCTCAGTCTGCTCCAGCCATGCAACTCTCAACCATATTCAGAGGAATTAGTTTGATCCTATTCTTGTTCTTTCCCAGTAGGGCTGGAGTTGGTGAGCTCCCATTAGCTCAGGCAAACATGTCGGAGCACTGGACTGAGCTCCAAAAGTCCAGCTGAAGAATGGAAGGGATGAGAGTATGAGCAAGGAGGTCAAGACCATAATGGGTTCACCCACTGTGTACTTCTTAAGAGGATCAAAGTTTTACAGTGGTAACATATATAAATTGCTTAGTAGAAGTCTGGCATATAAAGATCTTTCAGGCATCATAAAACCGACTTTTCTTATTTTGATGTTTCTATTTAGTAATATTGTGTCTAACTTAGATTCTAAGTTATGAATGATGAGCAAATTCCCTTGAATAGCTATTTCTACACATTTAGAGACAATATTTCTACTGTACATTGGAGGAGTACTTGTGCAGGAAATTTCACCATCTCTGACTGTCTTCAAGTATTTGCTTGAAAGTGCTCCCTCTGAGAGAAGACACACTGATCTGTTTATTGTCCTTAGTAGATGGTTAGTAGATGTTGTTAGACAGGAGGAGCCTGAGACACTGTTACAAATATGGTGATGTGCCCTCAAGACACTAAGACATTTCTGTAGGCACTGAAGAGAAATGAGTGCACAGTGTAGTATACATTGGATTTGGATGTTCCTTTTTATATCAGAGTTGGTAATGACATTGAATAGGGATGAAAATTCTACTCCAAATCTGAAGATGAATAGGAAATTATCTTAGTAAAGGAGAAAATCTATGTCCAAACTAGTTGAAATCATAAATCTCTGTTGAAAATATATCGGTTCACAAGAATAAGTCTAGCGGAGGGAAAAAAAAAGCCTTGGTTTTTAAATAAGAAGGAATCAGTGTGCTGTTTCTTTAACTGATAAATTATGTCAGGAGGCTGGCTTCTATCAAACTTAAATTTTTATTGAATTTAGAAAATCATACACAACAAAGACACATGGGAATGGTGTATTATTTCACACTTGTCTGTTTCTCTGTTAAGCAGAACAGACTTAGATAGAACTCAGCATACATCGTTAAGTGTCTGAATGAATGTTTGATTGAATTGAAGGAAATATAAAGCATATTATAAGAAAGTAGTCTTATATCAAAATAATTTAACATGCATTTGGGCAGACATGGGAGAGTGCATATGTATACAAAGGGGCTGGTAAGAGAAGGCAAGCAGTTGAGAAGAATATGTAGGGTTCACAATTCAATAAGCCCTCCTGTGAGAAAAACTACATTGAGGTAGGGAGTCAAAAAAAACCTTCAAGAATGATGTGATGTATGACAGTTGAAAAATTAGATTTTGATGCATAATATAGGACAACTCAATGGCAGAATATTTGATATAAAAAGAAAACACTGAGAACTTTTAAAAAGTACATTCCAGAATAGAAATACAAACATCCTGAGTTGTTTCTTTTTGTTCTCTAAGTAATCATCTCTCTGTTCCTTACATCTATCTAATCCTTCTGACGACCATGGAGTCTCAAATACCAGCTAAACAAATGACCTCAGTTTGAAATGAAAGAACGAAATTTACTAGGTATATTAAGTTTGTAAATGTACTTAATTTTTCTAAGCACAGTGCTTTCTTTACAATGTAATACCAATAGTTGACCTATCTTGTTTATTTAAGATTTATGTGGAAAATAAATGAGCAACAGCAGACAAAAATGAGGATCACCATCATAATCATTATCAGAAAACCATTGCCTTCTGTCAAGCACTTGTATATTTACAGTCTATACAAGTTAATACAAAAAGCAGTGCCATTTATAAACACATTTCCCATGACAGTAAATACCTGTGTCAATTTACTGTGAGCATAAAACAATCACTCATTTGCTACCTGAGTACTCTGTAGAGAGACATTAATGTTCTAAGAAAAGAAGATTTTCATGATTAAAGCATAACAGCAATGTTATTAGAAAACTGAACATTTTAAATATTGTTAATGAAGAGGCATTTCACAAATTAAAGATGTCTCATTATTCATTATTGTTAACTATTTCTACTAATGAGAGATCTGAGGTCATATCCCTAAAGTTAGTCCTTATAAAAACATGTGCATCATCATTGAATAAAGCACCTCCCTAAGGACAAGCTCTCATAGCATCTGAAGGAGTTATGCAGAACTTCAAAGGAAAAGAGAAAGTCATAGTCCTAACCCATCTTGAAGACAAGTCTGGCAAGTGTGAAAAAAGATAACTATGGAGAAACAGTCACATTTTTGTTTTGGGATTAATCAAGAGTTGCTAACTGGAATCAAGGCCAGCTAAGTAAGGGTAGGTTCATGCCTGGTACTGTAAATCTAGTCAGCTTCCTTTATCTGAAGAGGACATAGACGCCAGAGGAGAACCCACTACTGCTATTATCTTCTCAGCCAATTTAATTTGTATTTGTATTCTAAAACCTTATCCTTTCAGTTACATATAAACATAGTTCATGTGGAACAACAAAGGATATTCTTGCTATGTCAGACAGAGAGTAGGATAGGGATCAACTGCTTAAGTTCAGAGGATAAATAGCTGTGGAACACCAAATGATAATTGTAGATCTATACAATTACAATGCAGCCCTAAAACTAAAGCTCAGCGAACAGTCTAGACAAGGCAGCAGAAATATTGTTAAGAACCACAGGACCTATATCTGTTGGAATATACTGTCCTTAGACATAAATTTGAAGCTGTATGCGTGAAACTGAAATCAGATTGTTGGCTACAAAAGACTTATATGAAAACAGCATCAATCAACATGTCTATGTAGACATGGAAAATATCTCTAAGCCCTACACCTAGATGAAGAGGTACAGACACTGCATGGATGCTGACAGAGAGTGAATCTGTTATTTCTATGTAGGAATTGATACTTGTCCTGATCTCAGGACCTCATTTGAATACACATACATATATGATCAAAATTAAATGGCAATTTCTCAGAAAATTAGGAAACAACTTTCCTCAAGACCTAGTAATACCACTTTTGGGTATATATCCAAAGGATGCTCAAT
>LOEQ01003894.1:42038-57406 GCA_001685075.1 Bramus lutescens
GGAGGTGGAAATTTTTAAGAAAAAAAATAAATAAAAAAGTATGAAAAAAGTGTAAGGTTATCTATTATGTGCATAGAATTCTTAGTATAATATTTTTAAAAAAAAAAGAAAAAAAATCCGAAAAGTAATTATAGTTTGACACTTGTAAATGAGAAGCTTTTAAACTTCTTTCACAATATGCTAAATTCTCATTAAGATGACATTCTGTAACCTTGTAGTATAATTTCTACATGTAAGGCAAAACAGGCCATAAACTTGATCCCTTAGACAACTAATATCTAAATTTCTGTGGTTCCTTCTTTTTCATGTAAAGATGTTGCTTCTTCAAATCTTAGATATCATATGTCATCCCAATTGTCATCCATGCCAAACTCTTTAAGTGATTAAAGTGACTGAAGACCTCTCTGACTCTAACTTTGTCTCCCCACTGTGGTTGTCCTAAAAGTTGTGCTGTGACTTCACAGCCATTAGCTGCTATGGAGACGATCAAGTGACTGTCTCCATGTGCCAAAAAAAAAAAAAATTCAGCTCCCTCCTTGTCTTGGAGCATTCTCTCTGCAGCACAAGGAAATTACTGTATTTAATTTGTTTCCAGAGTAAGAAGCTCTCAAAATTATTTACCTCAAATTTTAATGTGATCAGAGCCAAAAATGGAACGCCATGTTTCTTCTTCAAAGTTGGTTTTATCTTATTTTATTTTATTTTATGAACAGTAAAATATAGACACTTGGAAACTGGACAAGAAGACAAAAACCCACCTGACATCCACACCAAAAGCAGCAGTAGAGCAGCCTTTTCACTTTAAACACACTGATTTCTTTTCTCAAATAGCAAACTGTTTGTCTTGAGTCTATTGCTAATTGTAGCAGCATGTTTTTATTTACAGTAGCATCACACACATACACACATTGGTGCATACATATAAATCCAAATGCAGTTTTTTTTCAATATGGAGACTGGTAGTAAACATAATGCGAGCTACCTGGGAATTTACATATTTTTAGGAATCAGCATCAGAAAGTTTTGCTAACAGAGACTACACACAAAAAGAAATAACAGCTAATTTTTTCAGGTGAGAAGTTAAGAGTTGAATATTTTCCTCAAAACAGAGGAGTATATTAGAGAATCCATGACACTATTGCTCTTGATTATTTTGTGATACTGTAAAATACTGGGTTCCTCCTCCAGCCTTGGTATGAGGGTATAACCATAGTCTTACAGCATTTTGCTACAGAGAATTCTGTTAATATCACTGGGAGGCTTGCTATTTTTCTTAAGGGAAACAGAAGCAGTGACTCTTTGGAAGAAGGGATGGAGTGAAAGGAGAAGAGAAATGGGAGGATGTAGCTGGGATGTACTGTATGAGAAAAGAATAAATAAAATAGAAATGAAAATAGGCACCTTAAATCTAACATATTATTCTCAAAAGATTATAGTTGGGAGTGAAAGTCAACTCTCTATAGATACTAATCTTGCCACACTCTACTTAGGTGGAAGTACTTTGTTTCTATTTGAGGGTGACAATAATTTCACCTCCATATGATGTGAATATTTATTGCTTTAAGACCTTTATTTTAGGAAATGAGAAAGGACAATTCCAGTAAAAGGAACTTAAAAAGGTAAAAAAGGAAGTAATTTTTCTCCAAGATTTATGATTAGCCTAATAAAATACTTTCCATGTGTGTTTTCTGACTCCTCTGTCATTTATATAATTAAATTTAAATTAACCTCAGTAATTTTATAAGGCAGCTGAATATTTCCTACAGTTTTGAATTCCTGCCAAGGTAAGGATGCCCTGGAATCAAACTTTACAATATCAAATAGCCCCAGACACTTTCTAAGGTTTAGAGATTTCTTTCTAAGGTTTAGAGACTCTTTTCTAATGTTTAGAGACTTCTTATCTGTGTAAATTTGGAGACTGAGGTGACCTAGTCTGCTTCCAACTTTTCCTCCAAAGAATAATTAGGAAGAAGACATAAGCCCTTAATCCCCCTTTAAGCTTAATTTAAGATTGCAAGTCTTTTGATCAATTAACAAACATTTCCTGAACTTACAGCATTTTAATTACACAGAAATAAATCTAATTTAAAAAATAAGAACATTCTTCATCTTTAAGTCATTCATATTATGCTAAAGAAATGTTGGTCATGTTTGTTTCCGCAAACTTTTGCTGCATACAGTAAATGGGAGCCACAACACACACTGTTTATATGTTTTAAACTATACACTTATATATAGCAATGCATATTGCATAACTAAAATATGTATTTGCATATATTAATTTGTTTGGAAATTATTGTTAAATGTTAGCATTGATTAGTCATATAACAAAAAACATAATTATAGTAACAAAATGTGTACTTTATTGTAAATATTTCCTGAAAGATTTTATTTCACCCCAGCATATCATCCCCAAATATCTGCTACAAAAAATATTTTCAGTTATCCAAATTAATAAAATTAAAAGGAAATTTCAACCTACTTCTAAGGTTTAATATTTCACATATTCCATTATCGAATAACTTAAAATTAAAAGGAAACTACAATTTTTTAACTGTTATTTATTCAGGTTTTCTATTTTGAACAATGAATGTTTGGTGATTAATATGCTAGGTTATTTCACCTGTAAATTTACTTCAACAATGTTTCTGAAATTTCACTGTTAATATCGTAACATTGGATTGGTCCTTGTGATTCAAAGATGGAATAACTAGTAAATCAAGGTCAGATGGACAAATAGAGGGCTGCCAATTGAGAATTGAAGTTTTCTGTATCTACCCTGGGCTTTGGCGAGATGCACAGGGCTTAGAGGTTAAGAGACTAAATGGAAGCAAACTCAGCTCTGTTCTCTGATCTGCAAGAGAACTATTATCCATCCCTTCTGACCAGACATTGAGAGATCTGTGTAGCAAAGATGAATTCATGCAGAATACAATCACAGCCTTAAGAAGTATGTGCTAAACCTGACACGAATCAACAAGGATTCCCTCTGTTATCTTCATCCAGTCTCTGTGGCTTATTATATTTCTGTGCAATAGCCTTCAAAATTGTGCACGGACTTATGGTTCATGTGAGCTTTCCTTCTACCTGTGTCGTGAACTCATATGTGAAAGCTCTAGAAGATGAATCCATATAATACAATTGTACTTTCAGAGCCCGAGTTTGTGACATGGAATGTTCAGATATTTCAGAAATAGACAGGAATAATCTCAGATGAACTACTGAATAGCAAAGTCACATAAGTAGGTAATAATGTATATTTAATAGACACTGAGAGAATGGGCTTCAAAATTCCCACTATGAATAAATGGTAAGATTGTAAAATGATGGGTATATTAACAAGCCTAAATTTATTTATAGCACAATATCCACATAAAACACATAAAATAAAAATAGGATTTATGTATATGTCTTCTTTCTTTAAAGCTGTGTGAGACTTTGTGATGATCTCAATCAATGAAGCAACCTGGATATTAGCATTTAAACTAGAATATTGAACAAGAATCTTCTGAAATCCACTTATTTTAATGCCGATCACATCCTTACATATTTTGCCACTCCTAAATTTGACATGGATGATGGTGATCTGAAGTGAGGTCCTCATGCTTGATCAGCAACCATGTTATTCACTGAGCCATCTCCTCAGCTCCGTCTGACTTTTGCATATAAATCAAGTAATCTCTACAATACTGGACCTAGAGACCAGAATCCCATATATGCTAAGCAAAGTGCTGCCTCTCAATGATAACACAAACCTCCAACAAAGTTTATACTTTTTAGAGGACTATAAAAGAAAAAAAAAACAGAATTTTAAAATAAACCAGCCCTAATTACACAGTTACAGAATTGTAGTTATTATGAAGTTAATTGCAGTGATAATTTGTTTATAATCTAACAAATAAAACATGACTCTAGATCAAATTGTAGATTTAAACCATAGAGACCAGGCAGTAGTGATATACACTTTTAATCCTAGCACTCAGAGGCAGAGGAAGATAGATCTCTGTGAATTCAAGACCACCCAGAGCTACACTAGATTGATCCAGTCTAAAAGAGAAGCTGAGCCAGGTGGTGGGACTCACAATTTAATCCTAATACAAGCCTTTAATTCCAGCACTGAGGTGGACACAGGAGTGATGTGACTGGGTGGAGAGAGGATTATAAAACAGGAGGGGACAGGAGCTCAAATGTAGTCTGAGGATTCAGTCTGAGGTGTCATAGAGGAGTCAGTCTGAGGATTGATTAGTGGAGACAGGATCATCTTTTTTTGTCTGAGCATTGGCTAAAGGCAAGAACTCTCAAGAGGCTGGCTGCTCTGCTTCTTTGATATCTCAGCTTTCACCCTAATAGCTGACTCCATGTTTTTATTGTTAATAACAATTAAAATTTGTGCTACATAAAAATATGTTGTTATTGTCATTTGAAGTTAAAGAAAACATTTATTGGAGCAAAATGGAAAAATATATGCTGTCTCTACTCTTTACAGCATCCACAGAAAAATTCAAATCCTAATCATACACACATCTCATTTCTTGAGGAATATAAAAGATTTTTGGAAGGGTGGTAAGTCATTTATTTGTGTACTTAAACACAAGTAACTACAAGCAAAAATAATACATTTAAATTTCAAAAGCAGAACCTATAAGGTTTTGTGGACCAAAATGTGTTCAGTGGTATTTTGAACCTTTCCCCTGCGGATCAACAACATGAATTACATAAAGAAATTTCTTTGTTTTATTTTTGAGCCAACTCTTTTATTATTTGGGGTGACTGTTCCAGTTTATCAAATAGCCAAGACATTATCTATTTTTTATCATTGCCAGGCTAATGGCCATTTCCCTTTATTATAATAACTTCACTGTATGTCAACTGAAAAAAAACCTTAAAAATGATTTAGTCCATTAGTTTTCTATCTAGAGGAACCCTCTACTTGGTTATAATCAGTATGATGGAAGACTTTTGATTGTTTTCTGTATTTTTATTATGATTAGAGTAAAAGATTCTCCAAACAACAATGCTATTTTTGATTGTCAGATGTAGGAAGCAAAGAACAAGATGAACAATATCTCTCTGAAGAGAAAATTGAGATCATTTTTTTCTCCTGCTCAAATTTCCAAGGACATGTATTTGATATGAATGGTGTCTGTTTCTTTGGAGATGCCTAGTAAAAATTCACTATTGCTGTCTCTGCAGGACAAAGGACAAAGGCTGTTATAACTTAGCAGAAAGTCCAAATGAAGCATTAACATTTTCCCTTATTTTTTATATATTTTATGATACTCTATACTGATACAAATACACATAACTCTAATATAGCTTTAGAAATCAATGTTTGGTATGATGTAGAGAATTAGAAAGAGAAATAACAATTGCTGAGAGCCTTGCATTCGAATGATGCACGAAGTCTTTGGAGACAGACTTGCTTACCTCATGGTTTCACCCTTCTAACTGAGATGATTTTAATTAATTCTGTCAAGTGGCTTTAACATTCCCTTCACTCAGACCTTGACTCACATTTTGTGCTAGTCCAAAGAGAAATTTACTATGTTATCTGGCAGTTAACCCCGTTTCTTTTTCACAACATCGCATCTCATGCCACTTCCCCGGGAATTTGCCTGCCTCATCCCTTTCCTGACAATGTGCTACTTGCTGAATGAAACTAGATCCTTACAATTCAGCGTTCTCATCTCTGACACCATTTTTTCCAACGTGCATTCAAATGAAATAACTGCCATTATTCATTCTTTCGTAAAAATAAATCATAGTCAATGCTTAAGATGAACAAAACAACTAATAAATACTGTTGAGTACGTGCGGAAAAAGGGAACCCTCATTCACTGTTTACGAGATTGTTAAGTGTTGCAATTACTGAAAATCAGTAACTTAAGAATTGTTAATTAACTCAAGAATTCTTAAAATGCTAGTAGTAAGTGTACCATATGACCCTGCTATCTACCCTCCTTGGTTTGTGCCCAAAGGACTTGATATCCTACTCCAATGATAATTGCTCAGTAATGCTCATGTTGATTTATTTCCAATAGCTAAAAGACAGAAACAACCTGAAAGCCCTACAATTAATGAATAGATAATAACAATGTAATATATATGACAATGTGTGGGGGTACACAATGGAATATTATTTGACTATAGAGAAAATAAAGTAGTGAAATTTGTACATAAATGGATGGAAACAAAAAAATATATTAGATGAGGGAGCCCAGGCCCAGAAAAAAAAAGTTTCTTGTTCCCTCATGCTGGATCATAGGTCTAATTTCTGAGATGTGATTATATACCTTTGAGTAACTGCAGAAACCAGGAAAGTAAAAACAAACTATGTCAGACTGTCTGGAGAGGAAAATAACAGATACAGGCAAATGTGAAGAACAGAAAGAACAGAATTAGGGGAGAAAACAGGAATGGAGACTTTAATTGGGACTGGAGCAGGAGTAATTAAGAATGGGCAGAAGAGAGTAAGGATACAGAGCATTAAATGATGTAGGAGGGTCATCTGTTTGTGTTACTTTCATTGGTTAATAAAGAAACTGCCTTGGCCCCTTTTGATAGGCCAGCCCTTAGGTGGGTGGAGTAGACAGAACAAANTGTTGTTATTTCGGGGTATAAGCTAGCCGTGCGGGATCCAGGCAGGACGAAAAGTAGGGCCCGTTCCCTCATTTACTACAATTAAAGATATTGAAAAACACATAGGGAATCATATAGTTTTATATTTACCTAAAATTGCAGATAATACATATAAGCACAGTGTATATATGCCTGTATGTTAGTGTATTATTAAAATGCAATTATATTACTTGGGCTAATAACACTACCACCAAAAACAATAGACTATTTAACAAAGTCCTTGGTACCAGGCATGAGAAACTTCCTTTCCAATTGTTGATCAGGGCAGTTCAACAGCTTCTCTAAATAATATGTTATGGCTATTACCTTGGTTGCCTCCAAGAAGTTAAAAGTAAATCCCCATTGCTTAGGATATCATGTAGTTTAGACAAACGACTTAGAGGGCTGAGCTGGAACTGACCCCAAAACTTCCCTGAGCATAGTACTGCAAGGATGCAAGCTGCTAACAGGAGAGAGAAATCAACAACCACACCTAACTGTGATAAACCTGAACCACAAAAGTAACCAGAATGGCAAGATGTACTTGAAGGTGCAATAGTGGTACTTATATCTGGATGGTAAAAATAGTTGTCTTATTGCCTAAAGTCCTGCTTCACAGGTGGGAAATCGTGCATGCTGCTATCAACTTAGTCAACAAGAGAACCTGTTTTCATCTAACCAAATGTAATTCTTAATTGCACTATAAAAGTTTGGGGGTTGGGGAGATGGGAAGGCTGAAGGGGAGGAGGACAGAAGGGGAGAGGGGAGGAGAACTAGAGGGAGCAGGATGACCGAGATGGGGGAAGGACAGAGACAGAGAACAAGGAAAGAGATACCTCGATTGAGGGAGCCATTATGGAGCTAACAAGAAACCTGGCACTAGAGAAATTTCCATTGTTCCACAAGGACCACCCCAGCTAAGACCCTAAGCAACAGTGGAGAGGGTGCCTGAAATGGCCTTGCCCTGTAGTCAGATTGCTGACTGACTTAAATGTCACCATAGAACCTACATCCAGCAACTGATAGAAACAGGTGCAGAGAACCACAGCGGAGCCATAGGCTGAATTCCCAAAGTTCAGCTGAAGAGAGGGAGGACTGAGAATACAAGAATAGAGGTTAAGACCATGATGGGGACACCCACGGAAACAGCTGACCTGAGCTAATAGAACCTTTCAACTCCGGCCTGATAGTGAGGGTTCCAGCATAGAACCAAACTGCAGGCCCTCTGAATGTGGGTGACAGTTGTATGGCTAGGGCAGACTGTGGGGCCACTGGCAGTGAGATCAGGATTTATCCCTACTGCTTGTACTGGCNNATTTATGCCTACTGCTTGTTCTGTTTTTTTTTTTTTTGAAGGGATACCTTGCTCAGCCAAGATATAGGGCAAGGGCCTTGGTCCTGCCTCAAAGCAATGTCCTAAACTTTGTTGACTCATAATGGGAAGCCTTAGCCTCTCTGAGGAGTGGATGGGGAGTGGGATTGTGGGTAGGGATGAAGGTGGAGGGAGCAGGAAGAGGGGAAGAAGTGGGAAATGGATTTGGTGTGTCAAATGAGAAAAGATAGTTTCTTTTTAATAAATTTTTTAAAAAAAGAAAAAAAGTTTATCCTTATATCCAAAGATCAGTGTAGATCTTGTCCCTCATCACAGAAGCTTCTTTTTGAATCTGGAGGAAACATTTACAGAAAGCCACAAGTAGTCAAAATGTAGAAGACGTTTGCTTACGTGGTAGTCAGGCCCAGTTGTTACATCAACAACACAACTCTTGCACTTAAGACTCAGGGAACAGTGTAGAAGAGGCGGGGGAAACTATAAGATGTTTCTGGAGCAGGATGTCTGATGTGAGATTGTGCCTCCTAGATATGACAGGGAAGCTATACCCATGAAATATCACACCTTGTATAAGACCTGGACAATTTTGACAGTAGAAGACATCCCAGTATAGATTGGGAAATTCACACTTTGCCCTACTCTTAAATAAAGAGCTTTAAGCAATTAACAACTTCTGATACAGGGAAAATTTATTTTTGTCAGTAACGATCCCCTGATTCCTTATCCATTATTTAATGTTCAGCCCTAGAATCATAATGCAGATGACAGTGAATGGACTCAGTAGATTGCATTTATTTCTATTCATTTATGTGTGTACACAACAATGGATAAAGACGAGCAGATCATGAGTTTGGGCTGTGGGGAGGATACGAAGGGGACAGAGGGAGGAGAGAAAGGAGATGATGATGAAATTACATTTTGGTTAAATAAAATAGTAGAAGCATAATATTTTGAATGCATTTGAGGACAGGGATTTGCATGAATATTGGTAGGACTTGTCTTCTCAAGACTAAGAGTAACTTATTAAAACTCAGGTAAAGCATGGAATTTATTGTACCTAGTAGGATCTTAGGCATAATGATCAATGGATAATATTAGATTATATGATAAAATTATGCCTAACGTTACAAATATACTAGATTAAACAGGATTAGCTTCACAAAAAGAGAAATTTCCTGTCTCTTGCCATTTGTTTATATCAACCGGAACAACTGTTACTTTGTTGACTTCAACTACATCTTAAAGTGATGAGATAGTAATCATCCAAGTGAGGAGTTTCCAAGGAGACAAAGGTCCAGGAGCATACCAAGTATAGACATCATGACAAAAGAGCTACACAGTGACAAAGGAGAGCTCACAGGAGGAAAATAGCATGTTACATCCCGGTTCTTAGACAACCGCAGAAAGAAGAAAAAAGAGACCTAGCCAATGTATAACAAAGATGAATGTCTGGGACAATATCTGAATTGTTACCTAAATAACAGCACTTTCATAGTGTCATGGAATAGTACCCCCTTCTTCTGTTACTTTTTATCAGAATAGCTGTGAAATCTAAGTGGAGAGATTAATTAAAATGTTAAGATGTTATTGGTCACATGTGTTCATGGTATGCCCTAATTTGCCTCTGTATTGTCATTGTCCAAAACAACTTTAAGAGTAAAAGGTTTATTTGGATTATTTGTCTATACTGCAGTCAATAATCAAGTGAAAATAAGGCAGAAATTTAAGCAAGACTGGAACCTGGAAGCAGAAATTGAAGCAGAGACCACGGAGGTACACAGGTTACTAACAGACTATGGAGGAAAACTACTTACTGTTGAGACTCTTCAGGAACACAGCTTACAGAGACCATGGAGGGATACTACTTTCAGCAACACCATGAAGAAACATGGCTTAATGTTGTGATCATGGAGGAACAGAGCTAACTGCTCTGGAGGAACCCTGCTTACTAAAGAGGTCATGGAGGAATGCTGCTCACTCATTCACATTGAGCCACCATTCATTTTAAAATGATTAATTTTAGTTTTGAGCTTATAATATACCTCCCCTATATACCTCTTCATACCCTCTTTCAAAATCATGGCCCTTTTTTCATTAATTATAGGTGCATAATGTATATACAGATATATTTCTAAACACAACCCACTCAGTCTACACCTGCCCAGGAATGACACCATATATCATGGACTTGAACCTCATTTATCAATTAGCAATCATGAAAATGCTGGACAGACATGTCTATAGAAGAAACTGATGGAAGAAAGTGTGCTATCTATAAGCTTTTCTAGTAAAAAAAAAGACAACAAAACAGTTATTGGAGGAGCAAGAGAGAGAGAGAAAGTGTGACTATGATTCAAACGATTATAAGATGGATGAGGATTTCCTTCTGTCAAAACCAGTCATGATAAAATTGTCCCTATGGCTTCATTCTCCATGAATGCCATATGTAAAACCCAGCATAACTCCTAGCTTAATTCAAATAGTTAGTTTAAGAGGACAAGCAGAATAAACTTGGTCATATGATGAGAGAGATTTAGTATTCAGGCTATGATTAACCTCTGATTAGACAATACTTCTGATTGATTCCCTATGCATATTTTGTTGGGTTAATATTTTTTAAAGGTGATCATCTTTCTGTCATTCAGAAATGTGAGAAAATATGACAGTTGATTGTTATTCCTTATAGGAGCAAAGGGATGATGTGGGATTGCCATCTGTATGCTGTGAATTTGGTTAATAAAGAAGTTTCTTTGATCTGTGGCAGGAAAGAAAAAGCTAGGTGGAAAAACTAAGCTAATACTGGGAGAAAGAAGGCAGTCAGAGAGATGCCATGTAGCTGCTGAAGGAGGCAGAAGCCCGAACTTTACCTGGTAAGCCAAAGTGATGTGGTGATACACAGATTAATAGAAATGGGTTAATTTAAGATGTAAGGGTTACTTAAAAAAAGGCTAAGCTATTGGTCAAGCAGTGTCGTAATTAATATAGTTTCTGTGTAATTATTTCAGATCTGGACAGCTGGAAAATGAAAAGCTGTCTCTGTCTACAAAGACTTTCTGGAGGTGGCTTTGCTAGAATATTGCAGAATTCTGGTCTTTAATAATGTATTGAGATTACCATGAAACTGACTGTAATTTATGCAAACAATCCAGGTATTCTTTCATATATACTTTTATTAATAATTCTTGCAAAGCCAGCAATAAAGCAAGAAGAGATTTTAATCACTACTGGAGAGATGAAGGGTGAGTTTAATGACTTTCACATAACCGCTTGTACTTACCTATTGCTATAGTAAATTTGCCTGATGTTTACTTAAGGTAACAGAATATACCTTTAGTATTATCTCAACCCAGTTCTTGAGATAATATGAAGAAATTAACCAAGACCACCAGATGATTATGCCTACCAACTCACACCTTTCTCTATGATTATTTTAAATATGTGATTATTTTGATGAAATTAATAAAAGTGTATATCTATATTAGTTCTTTAATAAATATATTTCTTCATTTAATTACAAATAAGAAATAGTTTAGCTTGATCAACAACCTGGTTCCTATTTACTCCCTTTTCCAGACACTTGCTCTTGTTATTCCAAATTCCAGCCTGTACTATAAGACAAGATAATCCAGATAATGTGTACTCTGTTATAGCACACATCCAAATATGACCTACCATATGACAACATACCCAGGTATGATTAACATGTAGGTGTGATAAAAGTGTGATGCTACAAATCCAGGTATGGCCTGCTGTATTACATCACATACCAGGAAATAAATTATGATGTGATCATACATATCCATCTCTTGTCTTGTTTTCTGTCAAAGTGACCCCCATCACTAAATACATGAGTACATTAGGTGGTTCTCAACCTTATTCCCTTGGTCAAGGAAGATTTATGTATCATTTATAGGCTTCGCATGATCCACAGTATCTAATATCTAATCGTACTTTCTAGAAGTCCTTTTTGGTAGAGATGCTATAGTCTTGAGATCATCTCTTTTTGATATAAGAAGTATCATCAGGAAAAATTATGGTGAAAAATCTAACGATCTACTATCAAATTGACTATGTATCAGTGCTTTCATGTGTTAATGAAGAAATAATAAATATAATCCATTTACTAGACTTGGTTATTTCTAGGAAATCAAGATCCAGAATGAGAACCAGCACCAGAAGGACAGACTATCATGAGAAAATTAGAGTTTTATCCAACCAAGGAAGCATTTCAGTCTTCTACCAGACTCTGCAGTTTTGTCCTGGTTATGCTCTCTTGTCAAAAGGTAGCACTGAAATTTATATAAGATTTTACCACAGACCTATTATTTTTATCAATAGTTATAGAGCTGTAATGAGGTACTTCCAAAAGCATATACCAAATATAAGTTCTATATTTTTCATATGAGACACGCTATCCCCTTAAATAGTAGCTTTGCTGCCTTAGGTGAGTCAAAGTCCTGCTTCCATTATGAGCATTCAGGCTAGTATGCAAGCTGAAGTCCTATATCCTTTACTTTTCATTCCATCCAAAATAGTTTAGAACTGAGGGAAACTGCTTGGTAAGGTGTTTGCTACATATTCATAAGAGCCTGAGATTTAACCCTTTGAAATCATGGGGAAAAAAAAGATATGGTATTTTGTGATTGTAATCCCAGCGTAGAGAGGCAGAAATAGTGATGGCTGAGTCTCTGAAGTTCTATGCCCAGCCAGTTTAAACTATTGGTACATACCAGCTCATGAGAGATATTGACTCAAATAACAAAATGGACAGCACATGAGGAGTAACACCAAAGTTTGATCTCTAGAATCACAAACATATATATGTACTTCATGAACATGTTATACACAGATGTATTCAAAAGTCCCTCATACATAAATGCAACATAAAACTATAAATTGTTTCTTAAATGAATTTGAATTTTCCCTGTGTTTAGTGCTACACATGTTTCATCTCAGCTTCACAGGAGGCTGAACAATGAATAATGAATATATGTTCAAAACCTGCTTCTGTTCCTCACTTAGCAACAGCAGTCATCTCAACAAGTGAGGAACAGAAGCAGCTGAGTTACTGTAGTGTACTATTAAAATTAGCATAGATATCAAATAATTACACAGATATGAGAAGAAAGATTATAACTTAACTTTCAAAAAATAAAATAATATAAATACTCAGAATAACCATACTCAGTAAATCCAGAGAACGTTTCCTAGAGATAGGTATTACTAAATATTATCAAAATTATTAAAATTTATTAACCCCTATCAATTGTGCAGTTTTGTGAGAAATATTAGTACATTTATTTATATTGTATGTCAAAAAGTAAAGAGGAGAAACCTTTTGCATGTAAGCTTTTGGGTACACAGAGACTAAAAGAAACATCTTTCTAGCATCAAGTGAATTCACTAATGATTTTGACATTTGAAAGACAAACATTCAGCTTTGTGGAATTCATATATCCAACAAGTAATTTATGTGTGAGAATACTCTTGTGCACTATGAAAATTTGTCACTTGTATTGGTTTAATAAAACACTAATTAATAATAAGGCTGAGCCATCAACCAAACAGTTTATAATTAATATAAACCTTTGTGTGTTTCTTTGGGAATGGATGACTTTAGGATCAGGTAGAACAGAAACTTCAGTTTAATAACAATATCTTCTCTGTAGAAAATGACCACAATGAAGTTGAGAAGCTGTTCAAAGGTCTCAATACAGTACCAGTGTATTACATATATAATGCCCTTTTATATCATACTCAAGCATCTAACTGAAAGTTAGAATATAATTAAGCCTAACATTATTTGAGAATCATGCTCAATGAAACTGAAAATAAAAAGCAAAGTATTTTGGATATTGTCATAAATAGTGAAAATTTAAATAATAATCATGCATTCTTTACAAAGAGGGTACACAAAAATTGGGCATGAGGCTCTAGAACTGAGTGCATCTGGCTTTCCTGAGGGCACACGCACAGCAATACCCTACAAAGTTCCTATTATTTATAAGACATACTTAAGAGATAGCCTAACCAACCATTTCTGTGTGACAAGAGGGGCACATGCTAAGAAGGTACAGTCACTTGTTTAAAATTACTTCAAATATTGTGAAGTGAAGACAAAACTAATATCAGAGATGCAAATTCAGAGTATCTGCTACTGAACTGTATCAGTGTTCACTTATGAGAAATAAAGTACAATTAGAAGATGAAAGTAAATGGATTCGTTGTTTTCAGAGTCAGAAGCATTCCAATCATACAGTCAAAGGGCTGTGCTAATTGTGAGGCATGTAGAAGTATTTATTTCTCTGGGCCTGATTTTTCTCATGTCTTTAAAGATAGGATGCAGTTGTAGGTTTTGCAACAAGACACCTTTTTTCATGCCTCTATGAGTTTACTATGTCTCTGTATAAATGCTCTGGATACTGATGACTGGTCTGACTGAGGCCAACTCTGTTTTTAATGGAAAATTTCAATGGAACGATAAAAACTGTAATCAACATTTGATAGCTTCTGCTCCCTGGAGCTTATCTATTTTTGCATATCTAGGAATCCCACAAAAGCAATTCAAGGCATCAGCCCAGATAAACTTACAGATAACATGTGCCCCAATCCCTCTGATAGCTAATAACCAGTATCTATCAATCTCCAACACTTTTTCTGCCTAATAGAATGACCTGTACGAGTTCAGGTAAAGATCATAATGGGTGACAGAGACCCAGGATGCTGACAAGATGAAAGCTAAGGAGAAATTATTGCTTTATGCTACGATTCAGCAATTTTCTTTTTCGGTAACGAGGAAAAGCAAGCATGTGAGGATTTGTGGACATAAGGTTTCTATCATTATTGCTCTGTTATGTTACTTTAGGATATAGGTAACCATAGTCAATAACTAGGAAGGTATGTGCTGAAAACATTTGCTTAACAAAACAACATCACAAGAGTGTGAACAGGAAATATTCAATTCTGCTCCATGAGTGATCATTTGCCAACACGTGTTTTAAACCAATGAGTACTAGAGTAATTAAATTTAGAAAATCAATTCTACCATTAAAAGTTGTTTGTACACTGAATTAGCATTGTATTGACCAATTAGAGTTGGTCACAATATACCTCATCAACATTGACTATAATCAGAGATGCCTGTTATTTTTCACATTTACTTTTAAGTAATTGTCTAAAACTTTGGTTATTGTACAACCACCATATTAGTCGAATATCACTGCGGACTCTTTTAGTATAATGTCCGTGGTCCTAAGAATTGAACTGTCATGCATGGATGTACATACTTATGCATGTGTATACACCAAAGAATGGAACTAAACCTTAAGTGGTGGTGCACACCTTTAATCCCAGCACTTGGGAGGAGGAGGCAGGTGGATTTCTGTGAGTTTGAGGCCAGCCTGGCCTACAAGAGCTAGTT
>LOEQ01003894.1:61575-93826 GCA_001685075.1 Bramus lutescens
GGGGGGGGGGCTTTGGACAGATAGAACAGGAAGTAGTAAGACAGGGCAGAGAGGGATCAAGGCCCTTTTTAGAAGAAGGAATGGAGCTGGAAGAGGATGACTGCTGCCTCTCTGCTTCTCTGATCCTGCATGTTCTTACCCCAATATCTGACTCCTAAATTGTTATTGATGAAGAATAATTAGATCAATGCCTCCAGAATACCGGATTTTTCCTTTTATACTATAGGTATCATAATCTGAAACCTTACTTAATAGTTGGCACTGCTTATTCCTTGTTTTTAATGTCTGTTTCTCTTAACGTCTCTGTGCAGTGACACAGCTATTAGGAATGATGAACTGTGGGTTTCTATGATTCTATATTGTTCCTTATTTCAAGATTGTTCTCATTAAATGTTGGTATCATCTATTTAATAACATTTCTTTAAAGCTCTTGTGCTTGAAATCATTATTTCCAGAACAGTTATGTAAATATTAAACTTCATGAACTACAGTGACTTATTCAGGCCTGTGGCATGGCTAGCGCAGTGAAAACAAGAAGAGCACATAGCACACACACTCCCAGGAATGTGCCCAGAATCATGCAGAGAACTAGGTACAGATGCTTGTCAAATGGGTCAGGATCTCCAGGCTTTTGCCACAATGAAAGCTACTTGTGCTATGCTCAGGTCTGGTTCCCCAAAGAAGTCACATGGCTCCTGCAAAGCACTTTTCAAGAATAAACAGGTTGGTTTGATATTTATTCATTTTCTTTAGTTCAGTGATATTAAATTTGCCATTAAAATATAAAACAGAAATTGTATTACAAAACAGGAAAGCAGAATAAAGTATGGAATTTAAGATCCATGTGATAAACATGGTTGGTAGTATGGGAGAACATCAAATTCTAATTTTGTGTCCATGGGCTAAGCAGGCATCCTGTATGTGTGTGGGTAGATATTTACATATATGTAACTGGGAATGTGTATGTGCATCAGTAGGCATTCAGCACATGTGTGAGTGGTATTCTCTATGTGTCTGAGTGGATATTATGTATATACATGAGTATTTTGCTTTAAAATATGAATGTCTTACATATATAAGTATATGTATAATTTTATAACTGTGTAAAAATCCAAATCTTCATTATTCATTTCATTTAATATTCATAATATAATTTTCAGTATATCATACCATTTTGATAATATTCAATTTTCAAAAAGTCATATTACCCAATAACTTTTAAAATTATGCTTTCATGGGCTCTTTTCCGACTTGAAAATTTGTTATGCCAGCCCAGTGTTCACTTTGTGTCAGCTGAGTAAAAACAGGATGTGGCAGCTGAAGGATTTCTGGGTGAGGGCACTTGGTGCAAGCCAAGGAAGCACAATTTCAAAATTCGATTTTAAAGACTTTGAAAGAAAAGTAAATGAGCCTTGTGGTAGATATTTTTTGCTTCCTATATTTTTTTTTCTTTGCAAAGCAATTTTTATCTGTCAGAGAGGGTTGTAGCAGATACTGAGAAAATCTAATTTGAATAAGATGTAAAATGCAGAGCTGCCACATGAAACATAATAAGAGCCTGTCCTCCACACCAACATGTTATTTGATCTTCAACTCACTAGGAGACATTCCAATGCAGTAACGACAATTAAATTTACAAAAGGGTTTTCTGAGTATAAAATATATTTTGTGCATAATGAATACATCATAAATGCATTCTTTCAATTGTACATCAAGAATTTGAACTATGTTCTATCTTATAAAAAGTTACATGCAATTTATATTGTAGTATAGACCTAAAGTTACTCAAATCTTCGATATAATATTTTGACAGAAAAAAAATCTTGACACTATTAAGTCACTCAATCTAGACTTCCATTTAAACTTCTTTTTATGTATTATTTTAATTAACATTAAATAAATTAAATTTAAAATTTAACTTTAAAAATACCTACAGGTTTGTGGGCGATAAAACAATTTTGTGCTGCTTTTTTGCATTATTATGGATGTCATTGAACACTATGTACATCCAAAAATAAATTTCATGTGATTTTTGAATCACTGAAATATAAGGAGCAAGTTCCTAAGTGTCACTTCCATGAACACCGAGGTTCATACAAAGAATGAAGACAGACCCCACTTTCTGAGCTGCATTTTCTCACAATGAACAATTGCTACTTGGTATTCAGGAATTCAGTGCTTTGAGTTATTTCTGCTTTTCAGTGTGTGAATTCTTCAAGTCTATTTTCTAGATATTTCTTGATACATTGTGCTGTAATTCACATCCCAAATCATTCATCCATTTATGGCAGAAGATCCAATGTTTTTATATACATTCAAGCTTTTGTACAATGATTACAATTGATTTTGCTAAACTTTCATCTCCCTGACTTAAATTCTGGGTCGTTTACCATCACTCATCATTCCCCTAAACCTTCCTTTTAAATAGACAACTAATAGTTCTGTCTCTGTCTGTAGTGGTCGCTTCCAGTGTCTTTGTAAGATCCTGTTTTTAAGATTTAGTAAATTATGTAAACTGCTATTCAATCTAACATTTCTCTGTGAACAGAAGTATAAGGCTATTTAAAATTCTAGTACATGCTTAAGAGAACTAAGGGAATCTGACACCTCATGTGAATCCTGTGAAGTCTCTCTTGCTTAGCTTCTAATAAGCATCATTTTCACGTGGAGCATTCAGTGGAAGGAAATGTTTCCATTGCTCTGTTTCAATTCAGTAGAAATGAAAAGTGCCTCATGTCACTGTCAAACGCACTCGGGAAGGTTTGATGAGCAAGCCCAAAGGAAACACTGCCATTTCCCCAGAATTGCTGTGATAATTGGCAGAATCTGTGGGCAGATTTTTTTTTAATTCTCAATTCTGATATTCAGAACTTATCTGTCTCAGTCAGTGTACTCATCATAGAACAGTACCACAAGGGAATTCCCACACATATGAAAACTGAGGAATGTCCGTTTGGACATAACACAGATCTAGAATCAGGACCTTCATGGGTTCTTCACTTTATTGCATCTTGGACATTTAATATCACCATATTATAGGACATTAAATTCAATTTTTATTGAATAAATAAATCAACATTACTGAGAATACATTTTGTACAATACCACAAGAAAATTGTTTGAGCAACATGATAGCAATTAGGATTTCTCACATTACAAACTGCATGAGGTAAACATGTTAGAAGCACACATGAGTTAAAAAGGGATATGAAAACTAACTAACCCTTATTTGACTGAGGCTAAGTTAGTTAATATGAAGTGAAAAAAAATACTCTTCAGAGAAATGTCCTCATGTGACTTCTGAATTCACAGCATTATGTTTTTAAGGTCATGAAATTCACAGTTCCTCTTTCATCACAAAGTTTCATAGTGAATTTGTTGAGATGTGGAAAGACGGCTTTATGCAAAGAACCACTAAGGATGGATTAATGAACCAACCAGCAACAGAAATGCTCATTCTACCTCATAGTCTGAATGGTCCACACTGAATTCCTTGTTAGTAGAGATGATGAGGAATGGTGACATATTTTCAGGAGTGAATCATGATCAGTGTTCATTTTGACATACTTTATTAAGATAACAGAGTACTAGGGTCAGAGAGATGGTTGAGTATTTAAGAGCTCTTACCTCTCATGTAAAGGACTAGCAGTCAGCACCCAAATCAAGCAGCTGACAGATATTTGTATCTCCAGGGGATCTTATGATGTTCCCTGGACTCCGCAGGCACCTGAACCCAGTTGCACACACACCTACATCCCCCTGCCACACACACATAGTATCAACTAGCAATTAAATAAAAAGATAATGGTGTATTAATGTAGCCATAATTATTATGCTTATTTACTTTCTTTTTGAGGTCAAAACCAGCCTTTTCCTTTACTTAGTGCAACAATAATTACATTATATAATAAACACTAACCCTTATGTTTCAACTCTATTTCTAGCTACAGTCTCCCACCAGAACTTCCTCTTCAAGAAGCTCATTTAAGAGTTTGTTTCTATTCCCTTAACTGTAAGTGTAAAGTCTGGCACAATGAACCTCTACAGTTCTCTCCAACAGTGGTCCTCCCATCACAAGAAATTCACAGTCCAAAGGAATGATTGTATATATCCTGAATTACAGCTTGTTTTATGCAGATACATAGGTAATTAGAAAATTTAATCATCTTTGCCTATATGGTTGATAGGAACTAAACACATACAAACTTTCTGCAGTGTCCCCTAGAGATGACTTTTAGCTGATGGTTAGTGTTAATCAGAACACAATGACAATGGAAGGCTTTTCTAAACCAGGTGCCTCAAAATTGGCAATTCCCCCAAACTTTCCTACTGGTTACTTCTTCCAGCAAAAAGAGGGGGATGGGTTTGTTTTTTCAGGTTCCATTGATATTGACACTCAATTTTGTATTTATTTTTTATTTCAATAAGCATGGATCCGACAGAAAGAGTCAAATCACAAATACATCCAGTCACTGAAGACTGAGAGTCTCTTTATTGCCTTTCAAATCTTTCTGTCTTCATCAGTTCATAGCTACAAATGCCCAATCAGAACTTATGCGGAAAGTTAATTTTCTATAACCATTGTCATACTTTGTGATATATGTCAGAAAAAAATAAAAATCACTGAATATAAAAGGATTTTAGAAGTAGCTCAGGAGACAGATAAACTTTTCTTCGTAGTTTTATGTGCTTTCTCTCATTCTGTTTTCTGAAATTCCATTTTATCTCATTATATTTAGAAGTTAATGAAGAACAGTAGAAAGGTGGGGGTAATTAGGGAAGAACAGAGGCAACTGTGTGTTATAGTGTCTAGAAACAAAAAGCAGTGAATGATCTTACCCAGCTACTCTATATATTTATGTATACTATAGATATACTATATATATATAGTGTAGATAGATATTGCATGGGTATATCTGTCTTATAACAGTTCACATGAAAAATAATGGGTATTTCCATACTCACCAGAGCTGATGGTGTATGTCTGTAATAAACTAAGCAAGGCACAGCTTAAAGTGACTTTATTTATGTCAAAGGCCACTGTATATACCTCAGTTATAATAACATGCCATTGAGATGTCAGTGAAATCTTTCCTTTTAAGATATTTTAAAACCTCTTAATTTTCTAGAAGTGTCTTGAAGCAGGAGAAAACTTTTAATTTTAGAAAGATACCATATGGATTAAAAGAATTCAACACCTGAGATATACTCTTCTCAGAAAGCAAATCTTTATTTAGGTTTTAAATTACTTTTATTCCTGACTAAAAAAAAGACACCTAATAACTTATTTATGTGTTTGAAGATCAATCATATCTAATGTACATCTGTAGAACCCATAAATATCATTATATTTTAGTAAATGTAAGCTGTAAAAATATCATGCCTTTAAGCAACACTAATATTATATTTGCCATAATTTTGAGGCAGAAAAAGAAAGAAGAGTCTGTTAAATCAGTTAAGTGAAGACAGCAACTCTTCTTTCTTCTTTGAGATCATGTAGAGGAAGTAGGCCTTTTCTAGATTTCTTGCCCCATCATTCTAGCAAATGACTATATTAAGAAACAAAGTGTATCTTGAGAATAAATAAAAGGTATGCAGTGAATATTGTAAAGTCAGAGGTGCTTATATAGGTGTGAATTTAGTACAGCCCAAGAGGACCGTTTTGAAAGGCAATATAAGAGTAGAGATTCTCAAGATCCATGGAATGTGGAGTTCTGGGGCTACTGTGATTTTAGGGAGTTTGAGGGATTATGAATATAGCCTTTAATGGCTGAGACATATTTCCAGTGACGATTTTAGGAATTGTTAATATAAGAGACTCATTTTGTAAACCAGGCTACAGAAGTTGATACATTACCCAACATTTGACAATTTAGAGTTATTTTTGCTTGTTTAGTTGAAACCTAGTGACTTCATACATAGTAATGCACAACAAAGTCTTTCAGGGAACCTGTAAGATTCTGAGTAACTGTTTACTATGATGCCATCTGGATGAGAAGTAATCATGAAAGATAGATATTTGAAATGATCATTATAAAAATAATTTCTATGAATGATCTCAGGTTAAACATATGGAAAATGTTAATTCTGCCATTAATTTCATTCTATTTTTCATTTTGAAACATGATGGACTCAATTCATTAAGAGATATATCCTGAATACACAATCCCCTAATTCCCTCCCTTTCTTTGATGCCCTTAAGACTCACCTCTGGGCAGAGTGCACGAAGAGAATATCTTATTTTCTCATTAAAGAGAATATAAATGGAAATTATAATGGGTTCTGGACTAAATATCCATAACATTTCAATACACTGAGGCAAAGCCATTAAAATTGTTGTAAAATATTCATTTGGGTAACCAATTTTTAGACATATTCATGGCATTGTCCTCTAGGCACTTCTATGATCTATCATCAAACACTGTAGCAGATTAAGGATGTAATGTAAGTCTATAAAATCACCTTTTAATATCACACACCTGCCTACTCGATTAAAAGGCAAATATACTACACCGGGCATATGCTGGGAGAATAACATCTCCTTATGTCAGATAGAATACTCATATGTCTTTCAGAGCAGGAAGACATACAGGGAAAAACTAAAATATTTTCATTCATGGAAACTGCAGATCTGTTTTTCTTTTAACTCAGTTGAGAAAAACTAAGGTTATGCTTATTGTGTTGAGTTTCTAAAATAAACATACAAAACTATTTAATTTCATAAGAATCTATATGGAATAAAGAAATATGCCAGTGGGATTTAGTAAACGCTAACCATTTTTTTTTCCTTTGGACAATTCTGTTATGGATGCTCCAAGTAAAGGGAGGAATGAATAGAATCAACCACAGCCATTCATCCACTGAGTAGTACTTGGAGCCTCCATTTAATTGTATTTTCATTGTGACTAACTAGGATATTAACATCTCATTCAATATCATCTTTAAGTATAATATAGTTGATCTTCAATTACTCATTTAAAATGTTAAAACACAAAAATTTGAATTACAAACAAATGGGTTCATGAAAAATATAGAAGTTTCTCTAAAATTCACAAAAGGACTTCAGCCTGTATCACAGAATTTTGAAGTGATTTGTTTCACTGCTTAATCCACTAGGTATTTCTTTATATTAAATTAACTGCTTACAAGCTTTAGCAATGGAATTTGAATTTATTTGAAGCAAATGTTTGCACAGTGTTCAGAACCTTTATCATGAATCCATGTTTCTCATTTTCTAAAATAATCTCTCATTAAAATTCAAAGTTTCAGAAGGTAGAAATTTACAGTAATTAACAACACTGATCTGTGGTCCTGGCACATCCTCTATCACATCAATTTTGTGACTTTAGAAAGAAAATTCATGGGGCTGCAGAGATGGGTCAGAGGTTAAGAGCACTGGCTGCTCTTCCAGAGGTCCTGATTTCAATTCCCAGCAACCACATGGTGGCTCACAACCATTTATGATAAAATATGGTGCCCACTTCTGGTATGCAGGCATACATGCCGGCAGAATGCTGTATACATAATAAATAAATAAATCTTTAAAAAAAAGAAAGAAAATTCATTTTCTGCTCCAAGTTCAAATCTTACCATTTAAATATATAATAACAATACAATTTGTTATACAGGTAAGTTTATGTGTATCACATATACAAATTAACTAAATATCTAGTGCAATTCATATTCAGTGATAGTAGGATCATATCTGGAAGGAAAATTTCCGGCTTTTCTTTTAAGTATTCTGACTTCTACAGCAGGGAAATCATTTCAATTAAACTACAATGCATTCTTTCTGTATATTTGGGCTTAGCTGTCACAGAATCAGCTAAAAGGATATTGATATGAAAGCCATATGCCATGCCGCCCTAAGAGACATTTTGGCTACTGATAGATAGAATTACAAGAACTTTGTGTTCTCTGCTTAGTTTTTGTCCCTTGTATTTAATATAAATGAATCTACTAGAAAATATATGTGACAAAGAAATGTAACTTTTCAGTATCTCTCGGATATTTTTAAACTAGGTTAGATGGGTAGAAAGTTATTATGTATGTCACTGAACAATGGGAATAGTCTTCCACGGTCTCATGGAATGCTTGTGTATAGAGGAAGTGCTGCAGAAGAATCCGGGGAAGGGAGAGGTCAGAGTAATGGGCTAAGATTCCTACTGTCTGCTGAAATTAGATGACACCCAACTGCCGATTTGCTCCTAAAAATAACATTACAGCTAAATTCCACAATCAAAGAGAATAGACTGTGTGTGTGTGTGTGTATATACATGCACATTTCCATGTGCATGTGTGTCTTGTGCATGTATATGCCTGTTTGTAAGGTTGTGTATGTGTGCAACTATTTATGTGTTGGTCTGTTCACATGTGGGTAATTCCTTTTTTGCACGTGTCTCTATGTATGTGCATGTTTACATGTACATATGTGTGTATGTCTGTGCACACATGTGTGGACTTTATGTGTTTAGGTCTTTCCTAGATTTCATACTTTTCCTCACATATTACCTATACAAGCACTATAGTTCTTATAGTTTATATGTTTGATTTTAGGACACCTGTATATTCGAACATTTTACATATTTATATATGTATGTGAACACAGGTATAGATAAATCAATATATATGTATGCCTATATACACATAAAATTACCTTCATATGTCAATAAATATTTTACTTTAACCCTCTATACTTCCTGGATAATAATACTCTTACCCATTATGTATTGGACCAATGATAAGTAGTCTGAGCACATAACAAAGAAACTTCACAGGCCTATAATCATCCATACACCAGAATGTAACTGGAAAATTTTAATGATGAAATATCCAGATATTGTCATAATAAAAATGGAAGTGTTGTTTACTATGTTTGGGATGAAGTTTTGTTGATTTAAGACATAAAACAGGAATGCACAACACTATTTTGCTTGAGAGCTCAGTTATTCTGTAAGATTTTGTTTGTTGCAATGATCTCTGCATAGTTTTCTAGTTTCTTTTCTTTCCCTGTATATGTTGCTGATATTTCTGCATGCTCAGAACATACCTTTGATCACTAACTATAACAACAACTTGATGCTATCAGAATGCTTCTGGAGCTGTCAGTATCCTCATGCTTGATCTAGTGACAAATGACTGCTCCCTCTTCATTTGGTGTCCAGTTTTATGCATTAGGAATCTATTGTGTGCCAATGACTACCTTAGATATTTAGCATTCATCTGCAAAGGGGGGAAAATGGCCTTGCTCTAAAGAAAGACATTCACAATGTTCAATATTCCCAATAGGGTTAGTAATCCTGAGTGTGACAATCAAAACTGGTAATTTGATATGTGTGCTCTTGATTTGATCCCTTCATTGTTTTAATACCATTTTGCATCCTATTCTCCTTATCCTTATAATATTATTTCTAATTTTTAGAAGTGACCTGATGTCATCCCAAAATGGCCCTGAATGCACTGTATAGTCAAGGATGTTCTTGAACTCCTGATCCTTCCTGTCTCCACTCCCCTGGTTTTGGTACTATAGGTGTGCAACTGCCTGCCTGATATCCAATGTGGTGTTAGGGTTAAAATCAAGTTTTGTGTGTATTAAGCCTGCACTGTATCAATTGAGCACCATCTGCAACTGAAAAAAAAAGATCTTTACTATCTTTTAAATAGTTTAAAACCTTGTTGATTGTATGTTTCAAAACAATAAAACTCTAATAAGCCTTTTGATCTTGTCTTAATACACTTTAATTTTTAAAGATTTGTATGTGCTGGAAGGAATGTGTGTGCAAATGAATAAACTTGCCAATTGAGGCTGGAAGAGAGCATTAAACTCTCTGGACCTGGAGTCATACGTGGTTGAAAACTACTGCCTGATGTGGGTTCTAGAAACAGAATTTGGGTCTTCTAGAAAAGCAGTACATAGTCTTACCAACTAAGACATCTCACCAGACCAAATAATCAAATTTTAATATCTTATAGAAATAAATATTACACTAAATATGTAGAATAATTTTATTTATGCCTATGTTGATATGGTATTTCACTATATAGAAATACTGCTTGGAAATGATAGATCATCTTTTTCTATTTGTCACTACACTTAGTTATTAATGTAACTATATTCAGAATTATGCAAGAAATATTTATAATAAAGGCTAAATTTAAAGCCATTGTTAATTGATTTCCTTTCCAGTTGAATATTCTCCTGGTGCTCAGCAAGAGTCAGGAGGAGAGTAGAATTACCCAGAAGGAAACATAAATTCTGAGATGTCTCAACATCAATCAAACCGTAGGTATGGCAGAATACTCAGGGTAAGAAACATGTTTAGAACACAATAAAGATGTCTCCAAGCCTCAACTTGAGAGATTACTGAGTTCCCAGAGAAAAGCCTGTGCCTGGAACCACCCCAGAGTTTCTGATTCACAGATCACCTCCACCCCAGAAAACTGTGTTGTTACTAAGTGCTCTATGTGCTGATGCTACTGATTCAAAAATCGTATTTGAGAACACCATCTTAAATGGAAACACATACTAAACAGCCCACACTGATATGGTTTATTACACTTACATACTTGCTCTCCCAGGTAAATTACATATTCGTTGAAACTTTAAAGTCTGTAACAAAGTATTATCACTGAGAAGGAGGTGGAGGAAGAACTATAGGAACCAGAGAGGTTGAGCACCTCAAAAGAAGGTGGCTCACAGAATTAAGTAAGCATGGCATATAGGGGTTCACTGAGACTGAAGTGACAATCATAGAGTCTGCACGGGTCAGTTCTAGGTCCTCTGCATATATGTTATAGGTGTTTAGCTTAGCGTTCTTGTGAGACTTAAACTATGGGAGTGGAGGCATCTCTGACTCTTTTGCCTGCTGTCAGGACCCTTTTCCTCCTACTGGGTTGCCTCCTCCAGCCTTAATATGAGGGTGTGTGCCTAGTCTTATTGTAACCTGTTATCCCATGTACAGTTGATCCCTGGGAGACCTGTTCTTTTCTGAAGGGAAAAGGACGAGCAGTGGATGTGAAGGAAAGTAGAGATGGTGGGAACATGGAGGGAGAGGAATCTTCAGTCAAGATGAAATATTGAGAGAATAATAATAATAAAGAAAATAAACCATATTCATGAGATTTAAAATATACATTACAAAGATGGATCAGAACAGAAATTTTATAATCACTTAGGAAGGTTAATTTTTTGGTTATGTTGTATTCATTGAGGATTTTGGTGGTTGTTGTCTTATTTAACAGCTGCATCAAATGGAACCTACAGTTCTTGAGCTGGCTCAGTATTTACAGATATAGAACTCACTAACTGGAAAAGAGTTGAGTGTGTATATGGATATACCCTGGGTGCACAAATAGTCCTTATATGCACTTTAAAACGACAATGTAAAAGGCAACTGCTACTGTTAGCATTATGTATGGTAGCAAATTATTGAATCAACATCTGAAAGTGATGACACTGATGTCTCTAGATATATCACCATGATGAATTAAATACTTTTTGAAATAAATAGTGTTCCTGTTAGATGGTCACTGAAGTCTAAGTACAATTTGGATAACAATAACTATTTCTATTTGGTTTTCTTCATATACCACACCTGCAGTAATCATGGTGTATAAGAAAAATCTTTCAGCTGTGTTTCATGGCCTTAAGGGACATGGCAAGGTGGGAGGCAGCCAGAGCTCCTTGAACTTCACTTTGAGTCAGACTATAAGCTTCAATCAATTCCCAGGTGTTAGGAAGGCTCTCATATATTACAGCTGCTCACTGCTTATCAAAAAAAAAGAAATAAGAAAGAAAGAAAGAAAGAAAGAAAGAAAGAAAGAAAGAAAAAAGGCTGAGAGCAGAGTTTTGGGTCTTTGGATTATATTATTTTTTCTGACAGTACTTAAAAATAGATACAATTTTGATTAAATTTTAGACTTCATAGATGTGCAAATTTAGCTGAGCTAGTCATCATCCATACATATGTAATGAATTCTGCTCTTATACAAAAATTATTGAATTCTTTGCAATATTTCAGAATTAAATTGACTATGATATAAAAGCTCATCCTCATTAAAATTTTAACAAACCTGTTTAACACTTATGAAAGGTCAGGATTACAATTTAAAACATGGCTCAAAGTAATTTTCAACTGAATATTTTGAAATTTTCTAGAACAAGGTAAGCAGTCCAATGCATTTATTATAAAATAAAGAGTATTTTCAGCTATATTTTAATCAAATGAAACTCTTGAGTATGGCATTTATGATCATGCATATCTAAATATATTGGGTGTGTGGGCTAATGATGTGTTTCATTGAGTAACAGTACTGGCTGTAGAGCCTGAGAAACTTGGATTCTCAGTATATAAGTAAATACAGATCTAACGGCTTGTTCTCATTACCATTACATTAATGGGAGGACACAGGAGCATTCCAAGTGCTACCTGGGACTGTGAGTTTCCAGTTCAGTGAGAGACACTGTGTCAAGGCATTGTAATAGTTAAGACACAGGAAGACATTCAGTGTATTGCTCTGTGCATAGTATGCAAATGATGTGAGATTCCCCTAATGTGCTGTGAATGCCATTGCTTAATAAAGAAGCTGCTTTGCTTCTGTTGCAGCACAGAATAGGGCAAGGCGGAAGTTCCAAGTTGATAGAGGAGAAAAGAGTTGGTGGAGTCAAAGAGATACCACGTAGTCGTTGAAGGAGAAAGATGCAAGCCGCCAGCCAGAACCTTGTTAGTAGACCACAAACTTCGTGGTTAAAATATAAAATAATAGAAATGGGCTAATGTAAGATTTAAGAGTTACCTTGAAATATGTGTAAGCTATTGGCCAAACAGTATTGCAAGTAATATAATTTCTATGTGATTATTTTGGGTCTGAGCAGCCAAGAAACAACTGAGCAGCCTCTGCCAACAGTCAAAGGCACATACATCTGCACATTCAAGTACATGTACCATACAACACATAACTCACACCCAATAAAAATATTGATGATCTATGTGATTAATTTTTATGAAAATATCCAAAGAGACATTCAATCAAAGGTTGTAGGAAACTGATAACTTTAGACATCCGTGGATAAGCTTATGGATCCACTCATGGAATGGCTATAACTTTCTAACTCTGTAGGGCTCAGTTTGAATTATGGCTTCACTGAGTATTTGCCCCATGACTTGGAGAATTTATTCACACCTTAAATAGGAATTTATAAAAATTTAATAGGGTCAATTATTAAGCTAGTCAACATAGGACAGTATCTAGATATAATGGAAACTAAGATGTTTTTGTTCTTGTTGTTTGTATTTTAGAACAAAGTTAATTTTCTATTTATTCTTTTATATGTGGACTATAACTGAAATAGGTTGACATAAGAAGGTAAAAGAATACTGCTTCTCATATAAATAACTGAGGTGAGACTTTTTCAATGTCATTGCATATGCAGTTTAGGGTCATTAAGGGCTTCTAGGGTATTATTATACTACTAGTATATTCTAAACTAGTATACTAACAAATTTTCAGTATTAAACATCTGATTCTTGTAGCAGGTAAATTTCTTTAATCTTAACTGAGAAATGTCTAAAGGTTGTGGCTTTTAATCCTGATTGTAATTAGACTTAACTGAGTCTCTTTAAAATATATTAATGTGTAAATAATTAAATTTTTAACTTTCTATGGGCAATACATTGCTGTGGGATGGTCTTTATGTATGCTGTGAATATGAATTGCTCTCATTGGTTGCTAAACAACTACTTTGGCCTATGGCAAGGCAGGATAGAACCAGGCAGGAAATCCAAGCAGAGGCATAGGAGAAGAAGGGGAGAGTCTGTGAGATGCCAGCAAACCACAGAGAAAATAAGACATTTAAAAAAATGAGATAACAAGCCACAAACCACATGGCAAAACATAGATTAATATAAACGTGTTAATTTAATATCTAAGAGCTTGTTAGTAATAATCCTCTGCCATTGGCCTAATATTTATAAGTAGTATTAATTCTCTGTATGGTTATTTCAAAAGCAGCTGTGGATCAGGTGGGATGAAAAAGCTTCTGTTTACAATGCATAAGCACTGTAGTTTATTTATCTTTATTTTATGTAAATAACATTTTTCATTTATTTTACATACTGACTGCTGTTTCTCCTTCCTGCCATTCCCTTCCCTCTTTCCATCTACGCCCCTCCCCATTCACTCCTCTCCATGTAGAAAGGACAGGCCTCCCACCAGCTTGAACAAAGTATGATACATCAAGTTGAGGTAGGGCTGGGTGAGGTAATCCAGCTTTGGGTGCAGGTTTCCAAACGTCAGCAAAGTACCAGAGACAGGTCCTGATCTAATTGGTAGGAGAATTACAAAGAGACCAATCCACACATCTGTCACACACATGCAGATGGCCAACATTTAGAGAATCTGTATGGACAGGAGAATATTTAATCCTAAAAATACTGACTGTAACCAGGGTTCTGAACAACCAAGGTAAAAAATAATAATAATAATAAAAAAAAAACACCATAAACATGGAACCTTAGGAGAATTTATTTCAGAGCATGGTTAGCAGACTTGCACTATCACCAGCCAAAACGCCCTGAGTCAGTCTTGCTTCTCAAGGTTCTGGTATAGGCTGTTCATTCACATTCTGTTCTCTTCTTACACATTTTATTTTTCTTCCTTTGTGCCTTTCACATACCTTCAGTCAGTACTCTTCACAGTCAAAACAATTTTCATTTTATCAAATGTGTTCTTTAGGGACTTGGAGATCCTTCTATCATAATTTGTCACCTGTAGATACAAGGAGACATACATGTATGCTAGCATGAGCACATGTGCATGTGCACACACACACACATATGAACACACACACACATTACTCTTGGCCTACAATAATGTTATATCTCAATAAATCCTAGGAAACTGAAAATTACATAAGGCAAAATGTCTTTAATAAATCTAGCCTATTGAATATTTTAGTCTAATAATACAGTTCACACTATCTTCAAGGAGAAATGGCCTTAGTAGAAGCACTGAAGTTCAAGAAAGCTTTATACATTTAAATTTATATTTTATGTTAAGATCATATATTTAAAAAGCCAGAAACTCCTCCAAACTCTGTCTTATGCTGTGCTGGGGATCATGTTCCCCTGATATTGCATTTATAGAATATACTGTAGGGAGGGGAGAAAGCCCTTAGTGAAGTCCTAAGTGGATATATGTTATTGACATGAACAGACCATGTCTGAGACCACAGGGCTTCAGATCAATGGAGGGATGTCAAAACCTTACCCCTGGAGTGAGGCTCAAAAGCCTGGCCAAGCCTTCCTCTGGTCCAAGTCTGGATGCTAACAGCAGGTGCACAAAATTCCCACTATAGCCTGAAGTCTGCTTTTGAAATGCTGAGGATTCCCTAGCAGAGAAGCCAGCCCACTCAACCCCAGGTTTCTGTCCGTGTGTCTGTTTGTCTTTTATTCATTCCCTCAAAACCCCCAGTGAGTTCCAAATCCCTGGATCTGTGCAAGGATGTGGCAAAAGATAAATTCAGTCGTGCATTTAACGGAGTCATTGTTTCAGGCCCATCACTGTATTAGATATGATGTGTTTGTACAGATAAAGGGAACAACACTTTGCTGATTTCCCTCTAATCACAGAAAGTACCTATGAGCTGAATGGACTTCTTAAAAGTTTATTGTATGAGATCATAAAAGGTATTTTCTTATTATTGTTCTTACTTAATTTCTGCTAAGCGAGAGCTGTTTCCTGTCTATTGATGCGTTGCTGGTTAGCCAACTGTGAATTAGTTTCTTTATTGGAGAGCCCTTGTGGTTTTAAGCTACTCATGTAGTACATAGATTCTCAGTTGACACAGGTAAATTTGAAATGTTCCTTTGGTATAAAATTGTGCACTTAGTTATGAAAAACAAGCATGCAGGATAAAAATATCTAGCTTTGGCCTGGATTCTTTAGTTTTGTATACAGTAACTTATTTCCTTCTGATTTTAAAAATGAAATTTTGGTGGGTCAGATGGTGGTGGCACACGTCTTCAATTCCAGCACCCAGGAGGCAGAGACAGGCGTATCTCTGTGAGTTCGAGGACAGGCTGGACTACAAGAGCCAATTCCAAGATAGCTAGGACTATTACACAGAGAAACCCTGTCTTTAAACTGACCCCCACAAAAAAAGAAAGAAAAGAAATTTTGTTTTATGTGTTTGCTTGTTTCTGGAATTTATTAGTAGGATTCTGCCTAGATTCACAAGAATTTTATTCTACATCATAATTAAATTGGGTCTTATCCCATGTCTTCCAATTCTAGCTTCCTCTCTGATATTTAGTCCGGCCCAAGGCCATCAAAGTAGATGTATTGGGCTCTGCCTCATTCTGATAATCTATGTTTATTAGTGTCACTGAGACTGTTCTTTTCCACAACAGTGTAAGTGCTGCTTGTTAATGGGCATTCATCTTTATGCCTGCATACATGTTATGAAATGCCAACAAAAATAGAAGAGATATAGACATTCTTTTAATTTTGTGCTTAAAGTATAATTATTTTTAACTTCCCTTTTCTCTCTCCAAACTCTCCCACATGTTGCTCCTTCTCATTTTCAATTCCTTATCCTCCTTTTAATTAATTGATGTTATGCAGAATGGTGGTGTTTTATTCTCCAGAGAGGGATTTGGCTGTCAATTGCTGTTTACGTTTGTTTTGTTCATATACCGTATATTGCACATTTTGAGAAATGTTGACAGCCTATATGGCTCAAATCCAGCATTAACCATTGTCTGAGGTAAAATAAATACATATTTAATACTAAAGTATTCAATAATTTAAAAATATTTTCAACAATTTTGCAACAAACCTTTGTGGAAGATATTGAAATACAAAACCAATTTCAAAAGGTCTATTTATAGAAAGTGTTGGGGGTTAATTTTGTTTTAATCATTTTAAGATTTACGTAAGAGTCAAAGTTATCATAACAGATCTAGATAAGAAAGACAAAGCATGACTTTATTATACAATAAAATTAGCTTATAGTAAATGTTATTGTTTCTAATAATTTATCTGTTAGATTATCATTTAGAAATAATTCTTCTCTTATCTTCAAAAATATTATAAAGTGATAATGATTCTTATATCTCTTTCAAAGAATTTGACGTGTTTGTTCTGTTAGCTTAACCACTCAACTTGAGAATCATTTTAACCTATCTTTGGTTTTCAGAAATATAGGCTAATATCTGCTTTTTTGTTGAAAATAAGATGTAGGGACAAAATCTACACTTTATAAGTGTTCATTCTGAATAAAATAAGATGCTCAGGATCCTTCAGAGGCTAGAATAAGACATACTGTAGGGTGAGGGTTACACACAAGACAGTTCTTATCGTAGGTATTGAAAAATTAGGTGAAAAGTAAATGTTGGCAGTAAGGACAGACTTTGGTGTAAGTGCCTTTGACTTGGGCAATTTATCACTGCCTTGTTTATTCTCCCACCTCTAAAGCAGCAACAGAAAGTCAGTACTGCTTCAAAATGATAAAGTAAGATTTTAATTTAAGTATTTAAAATGTTTATTGTTTCAAATGTGAACGCAGAGTGGGGGAGGAAAGAAAGAAATTAGAAACTTGGCATGTTACAAGATAACCAGCTAGGAATGGAGGCAGGAAGGTGCTCAGCATTGTGAGGGAATCATTTTATTGTTGTTATTATTCGTTTGTTTCACTCTTAATTTCTCTGGAAAATGAAAAATACAAGCAATATAGAAATGTAGGTTAAGTATTTTGTGATTATTTACTTTTTCATTTACTTATTTACTTCATATCATTTATTTTAATTAGCAGCATCTATATGATATCTCTATTATTCTTAAAGTAGCAATGCAGTATCTTATGCTTCCACTCCTATACTTCTGTTCAGTAGCTGTCCCTGTATGAATTCATACTGGCTCTAGTGGGGTGCTGGGCTGCGCTGGTCAGACCAAAGAAGGCTAAGTCAAGGAGATGTAATGGCGAGTCTGTAACTTGGTAAGTGATGTTCCTGAAACAGAATATTCTGAGAAAAGAAATAGCTTCTTTCTTGAAGCATAAAGAAGAGTAGAAGAAACCTGGGAAAGTAACTTCCCCCTTTTTTATCACTAATATTTTATATGTGAGCTTCAATCAGGAGGAATAATATCCAGGAATAAATTTTAAATGACATATATATATATATATAGAAATATTCTATATCTCTACATCTGTCTTGATACAGGATACAAATCATATGATACACCAGTATCTACAGTATTATCCACAGCTAAATATTTATTGAATGCTTGTTTTAAAGTACCTTGAATAGAAGGTATTCTACATGTACATGCAATTTAAAATATAGGAGGGGACTTAATAATTCATAAAAGAAACTTGAATAAAGAATACCATGACTGAAAGGAAATGTTCAGACAAACTTGGAGAAATTTTCAAAGAAGGATGGGTGATTTCTGTGGCTACTTAGCTTTTCCTGACCTTGGATGTCAGCTGGCCTGGCCAGAGCCCTATATGATTTTCATCTTTTATACTTTTGAGTACAAATTTTCTGAGGATCCGAAATTGCACTAGTTTTACCCAAAACACCTTTCTAAGTGACAGCCACAAAGCTTCCTTCTCTCCCTATCTTCTTGTTAACCCCACCATGTTAGTAGTTAACAATTGCCATGTTTATAGGACTACCCATCAAGAATGAAAAGAAATGACATTCACGTGCATTCCCAGAATAGATATAAGCAACCTTTATACTGAATTCCCCCTCATTTTCATTTCTTTTACTTTTTATCAACAAAGTATTGATCTCCAAATAGCAAGAAGTTACTTTCTATCTTGGTGGTGCTGGTGCCTGCCTTTAATCCCAGCACTCTGGAGGCAGAGGCAAGCACATCTCTATGAGTTTGAGGCTGGCCTTATCTACAAGTGATAGTTCCAGGACAGGCTTTAAAACTACGGAAAAACCCTGTCTTGAAAAACCAAAAAAAAGTTATTTTCTGAGTTTAATCTCACAAATTCTGTTTTGCAAGAATAAAAATCCTGCTGTTGAATCATTGCTGGATTATGGTGCTGCTTTCATGAATCTTTGAAAAGAAGATAAAAGTTTGGCACAAATAAGTCTAAGAGTTGTTAAGGGGTAGGGTATAAAATGGAAATATTTATTCATTTGTCTTGGTGAAATTTAAAAACTGAAAATCTTGTGAAATGTGAGGCATTCAAAATTTTATTTAAGAAAACTTCAAAATAGAAGTGTTCATTTAACTCATTTTTCTGATAAGGTGAATATGGCACTGAATTTTTCATTTTCAATTGATTACCAATACAATTCTACCAAGCTGTAGGAGATACACAATAGTAATAGAGTTCTGGTTGCTGCTGCCAGAAAACCACAAATCAGAATCATATAAAATACTGAAATGCTACTAACACTTTAATATAAACAAGGGATCAGGTTTTCACTCTTCTTAGATAAAATAGATTGGTTATTTATAGAAATGTGGGAAAAGTATATGTTAATTTGGATGGTTTGTTATTTTCACACTGGAATGATCTACAGGAGGTTCTGATGATTCATGATTTTGAGCATCAGCTTATAAATCAGGCTTTTTGAAGAGTTAGAACAGCAGACATTTGTTGTGGTGACTACAGTAGATCAGGAATTGTTGTGGCCACATCACAGTGCAAACTAATTTCACAAAAGCCACTTTTCTTTCTTTGATGTTTATAATGACAGGTTCCAATAATATGCATTATAAAATATAAGGGTAACAAAACAGCAAGAGCTTATATTGACTACACTGGTTTGGTATGCTTACACTCAAATAGCATTTTACTTGTGTTTTTAAACAATAGACATGTTATTTAAATTATATCCATATTATATGACATCTATTAGACTTAGAGTGAAGCAATCAAAAGAAAGTACTCTCCATATTATAAAGTGAAATTGATTGGAGTTAACGGACATGAAGAGTTAGTGCAGTTAGGAAGAAGAGTCAACTGATGACAGCGTTAAATTACAATTTATCTCAACACAGAAATCAAATAAATACGAAAAAACTTCCAGATGTTTTTAATATGAAATGAGTATCTTAGAGTAAAAATGTTAACATATTGTTGAGTGTTAGTTTTAAAAGTTACATCTTCTAACATGTTAATTCATTTTTCTATCTTCTGATATCTTCTTTAGTTTCTGACTTAAAAGACTTGAAGTGCTTGTCATATAGGTCTTTTACTTGCTTGATTAGAGTTACACTGGACTATTTCATAATATTTGTGGCTATTATGAATGTTGTTATTTCCATGTGTTTTTTCCACAGTCAATTTATTGTTTGTATTTAGAAGGATCTACTTTTTTTTATTTTATTATTATTTTTTTTTAGCTAATCTTGTATCCAGTCACTTCACTAAAGGTGTTCATCAGTTCTAGGAGTTCCCTGGCTGAATTTTACAGTGGTCAACAGGCCAAAGGGGAAAGAGGACCACCACATCCTTGAAACTCTTAGATGAAGGCTACTTGATCATGGTTGATATTCTTTTTAATGTGTTCTTGGAATGAGTTTTTTTATCAATGTTCATAAAGAAAATTGGTCTAATTCTAGGATGAATATTGTTAAAATGGCCATCTTACCAAAAGCAATCTACAGATTCAATGAAACTCCCATTAAAATCCCCAAACAATTCTTTATAGACCTTGAGAGAGTAATACTCATCTTCATATGAAAAAACAAAAGCACCAAGTATAGCTAAAAGAATCCTGTAAATAAATTTCTAGAGATATCACCATCGTTGATTTTAAGCTTTACTACAAAACAATAGTAATAAACACCAAATGGTATTGTCATCAGAGTTAACAGGTGGATAAAAGGAATTGATTTGAAGTTGGAGATGTAAATCTACACACCTATAGATATAAGAATTTCAACAAAGAAACCAAAATTATACAATGGAAAAAGAAAGTATCTTCAACAAATAGTGCTGGTATAACTGGGTACTGGCATGTAGAAGAATGCTAATATATTTATATCTTTCACCCTGCATAAAACTCAAGTTCAAGTGGACTAAAGAGCTCAGCATAAATTCAGATACACTGAACCTGGTCAAAGAGAAGGTGGGAAACAGCCTTGAACACATTAGCACTGGAGACAACTTCCTGATTAGAACACCAATAGTACAGACATTAAAACTTACAATTAATAAATGCACCCTAAAGAATCTGAGGAATAGAAACTTAGGAGGAGTTGATTGGGAGGTAGAAGAAAGGTAGACAGAGGGACTTGGAGGGGATAAGAGAGGGGAAACTGGTCAGCATGCAAAATAAATATTTTTTGAAATGCTTAGAAATAATTTTCTAGTAAGTTACAGTACTTACTAATGTGCAGAACCCACATTTCACAGATACACGTACAAAAAAAAGAAAGAAAAAGAAAAAAAAACATTGAGCTGGAGAAAAATATAGTGCACCCAAATACCTCTGGGATTATCTTGCTGAAATTTAAGTTATATCAAGGTAAAAACAGTTAGTAAGATGATGGGCTGAGTTGGATGTGTAGGTCTAAAATACTAGAAACAACATGAAATTAGTATTGTGAAGCATATTTCTATTTTATTATAATTGCTTATTCAGTGACCCATAGTTTATAAAACCACAATTTTACAACACAATAGATTTTCATGAATTTCCATTGTTTATATTCTATCCTAAGTGATAAGTGTTCTTGTAAAAATCTCTTACTTTTTGTAAAATATATAAAATACTTAAAATTTGTGGTGCTGACTGTAAAGAAAAATCTCATTTTTATGCTGTTTCAGTAAATGCTGTCCAAATAAAATCCTACCTCCTAATTTCCCAACTTTATCAGAAAAAAATAGGAGAGATACCATCCAGACAAAACCTCAAAAGAATTGATAATGTTCAGTGTTTGTGAATACAAAGAGATGTTCATCTATTGGAAAAATGGTTAGAAAAAAACCCATTAAGATAAAATATCTTATTTGAAAACAGAAGAAGATAGCAGGAAAACACATTATTGGTGTATGCAAGTTAAAGTATAAAAACCATTAAAGACAATTACTATCTTTGTTCTTCACTGCTTGGAAAATGCCTGCAAACAGTGACAAACAAGAAAAAAAATGTTTTCTGGAAAACGTTTTCAAGTTTTAAGTCAGAAATATTTAAATCAGAAGCATTTGATGTCAGTTTGCTTTTACATGGTGTATGTATTTCTCAGGGAAATTTATGATCTCATATATTTTTAAATGTCAATGACAGGAAAATACTTTAAGTACTGGGTTACCCAATTGTTTCTCCAACCAAAATTTTTAGGTCTTTCAAATGAAAACTTTAATATTAAGCTGCATAAATAGTGGTGAATTTGACTTTCTATTTTCTATTTCAAAGGTACAATTATAGTTTTTTTCTACCAGCTTTACCAGAATTAATGTTTATAAACCAAGTTATAGATTGTATTTTTATATATTAATCTGAAATGAATTTCTAATGATGAAAATTATGTTTTGCAATAAAGTGTGTTTATTGCATGATTATTTCATTTATTTTCTTCATTAATTTATCAATGAAAAGAGGCAAGACATTTTAATGAGAATAATTTTACCTAATCAACAATTTATTCAATATACTGAAGAAAAAGAAAACGTTCATTTTTTTAAAATTTAATATGCTGTTAAAAGTCTTTGTTATCATAGAAGCCTTTAAAGTAATGTATTATTAAAGCATTGCATGAAGTGATAGCTTCAGAAGAGTCTATGGAAATATCAAGTTTACTTGCATGTGGAGAACTGTGTATGAATACTTCTGTGTGTAAGATTTTATGTGAACCGGTATGAAGGATATGGAGATTTGTGTATGAAGGTCAGCAGTCAACCTCAGGGGTCATCTTCAGGAAGACTGACAACTTTCTTTCAGGCAGGAGCTCTCATTGGCCTGGAGCTCACAAATTACATTAGACTAGCTAGAAAGAGAACCCCAAAGAACCTTGTGCATCAGGCTCCTTAAAACTGTTCATAATCATGGCTCCATGTTCAACACTGTTATGGATTCTGAGGATCAGAGTCAGGTCTTCACACTTAATTACATATTTGCTATTTACATCTGTGTAAAAAGATCATACTGTATATGTTCCATTTTCACCCTTGTTCTGTGACTTCTCGTTCGTTAAAAGGGGAAAGACTGTCTAGACCAAAACAAATTACAAAGAAAGCCACTACTTCCTCCCGCTACTGGAAGGAAGAATTATTGGTCAATTATGTTTATAAACCAGAAGTAAAATCAAACCAAACTAGTATCTGCCTACTGGACTGACTAACATCCACTCTTTGCTGAGATCTTTGAAGGATTAGAATCAATATTTACTAACTTCCAGTCATGAGGAGAAGTTATAAGCATAACATTGACCTTGTTTTTTCTGATCATTAGATAAAATTGAATGCTACCCCCCCTTTTTTCTTACAGAAATAGAATATATTTGCATCCATTTAACTGAAAATTATATAACCTAATTAAAGGCAAATATTTTAAAAGTAGATACAGGGGACTGATTTATTTCTTAATGGTTCCTCTTCCAAATTTGGTGCAGTGGAAATTACCTATGCCATGGCTATGGTAAGGAAAACACTCCATGCATGGTAGCAGGCAAAACCCTAAGCAGAGAAAAAGAAGTGAGGGGTGCTGAGGTTGAGGACAGGGATTGGAGGTTTGTTGTTTAATTAGTCTGTAGCTTCCCAGAGATCTACTTGGTGATATTTGAACAACAATGATGGAGTAACAAAGGCCACTGATATTTATATCTAAAATGCAAATGTTAAAATTTCAGGTGACATACATGTTACTGAATGAAATTATTGACAGGTCTGATGGATCTTGGCAATGGGTGCTCAACTTAACCTTCAGCAGAGAAATGGTCTCTAGGTTCATGAGTCCTTGCATGCTAGGACCTTCATTTCCCTCCTTGCTTTGGTCTTGAACAACTCTTCCCATATGGAGTCACACCTCCTACATTAGGCTTCTTATGGGATCAAGCGGTATTCCTCTGTGACAATGGTAATTTACTTATTTTCATTATTTGACTCTGTTTTCTAAATGTTTGAGCTACTTTCTGAGCATGGATGTATTGTTATATTTCCTATGACTTAATTGTCCATACTTACTTTTATTAAATAACTTACTTGTTTACATTGATCTTTTTCTTACTAATATGGTCCTTGATTTGTGAATTTATGTACTACAATTTATGGAAAAGGGGTTTGGCAGGTATGATTAAACCTGCGCTTTATAATACTACAATACCCTTACATATTCAAGTTGAAACTTATTAGTATTTAAAGACAGTTTTCTCTTGTTGGATCAGAAAAGATGTGGCAGAAAAAAGGCGCTTAAAGTATGAGTTCTGTCTTGTGCAGTAGTGCTGTTTACAATATGTATGGGCAGTACAAGAAGAACACTAGTGGCATTACAAAGCTGAGAGGCTGGATTCTGTTAGTGATTTTGTACCATGCTACATTACTGAGAGTGTTTATCAATGCCAAGATTTTTTTTGGAGGTTTAGACTGTAGGGTTTCTTACATATGAGATCATGTTTTCTGCAAGTGGAAAATTTCACTCAACTTTTTTATTTTTGTTTCTCTTTTCTTTTTGTCTTTTATTTTAGTACTCTAGCTGAAACTCCAAGCATTCTACAAAGTACAGGGGGAACTGAATACCTTGGTCTCTTTCCTGATTACACTGAGAATTCTCTTTTACATATTTTCAATTTGATAAAATGTTGACTATAGTTTTGTTATGACTGATGTTTACTATGATGAGGTATACTCCTTCTATTCCCAGTTTCTTCATGATTTTCTTACAGTGATGAGCCACTGGACCCTTCTGAATATCCTTATACAATGCCATTATTTCTGTTCTTTATTCTATTTCATGATGTTTTACAGTTACTGTTCTGAGGGTGTTAAACCATCTTGCATCCATGGAATGAAAGTACCTTAATCAATGTAAATAATTATTTTGAAAAGCTGTTGAAGTCAGTTGATTTTTGAGAGATTTTTCACTTATCTTTTTCATTCATGTTTATAAAGATTAGTTATTAAAATAATTTCTATTATTTATGCTATTGCTTTGGTATTATGGAAAATTTAGCATTTAAAAATTAGTCAGATTGCTATGTTCTTGGAGGTCAGGGACTAGACGCTGGTTATCCTTTGCTTTATGTCTAATACCCATTTATAAGTGAGTACATACTTTGGTTTTCTGGGTCTTGGCTACCTCACTCAGGATGTTTTTTTCAAGGTCCATCCATTTGCCTGTAAATTTCAATATGTCATTATTTTTTACCGCTGAGTAATACTGCATTGTGTAAAGGTAACACATTTTTTCATCTATTCTTTGGCTGATGGGCGTCTAGGTTGTTTCCAGGTTGTGACTATTATAAATAATGATTCTATGAACATAGTTGAGCAAATGTCGTTGTGGTATGAGTGTGAATCTTTTGGGCATATGCCCAAAAACTGTACTGCTGGGTCTTGAAGCAGATTTATTCTCAATTTTCTCTGAAACCACCATCTTGATTTCAAAAGTAGCTGTACAAGTCTGTACTCCCACCAGCAATGCAGGAGTGTTCCCCTTACTCTGCATCTTCTCCAGTATAAACTGTCATTTGTGTTTTGAACTTAGCCATTCTGACTTGTGTAAGATGATATCTCAGAGTTATTTTGATTTGCATTTCCTAATGTCGAAGGATGTTGAGCATTTCCTTAAGTATCTTTCTGCCATTTGAGATTCTTCTGTTGAAAATTCTCTGTTTAGATCTGTATCCCACTTTTTAATTATATTATTTAATATTTTGATGTTTACTTTCTTGAGTTCTTTATATATTTGGAGATCAGTTCTCCATCTGATGTGAGGTTGACAAAGATCCCTGCCCATTCAGTTGGCTGCCATTTTGTCTTATTGACTGTATTTTAAATTGCCATACATAAGCTTCTCAGTTTCAGGAGGTCCCATTCATTTATCGTTCTCAGTGTGTGTGCATGCTACTGGTATTATATTTAGGAAATTATCTCCTGTGCTCATGAATTCAAGTCTACTTCCCATTTTCTCTTCTATGATGTTCAGAGTGGCTGGATTTATGTTGAGGTCTTTGATCCATTTTGACTTGAGTTTTGTGCATGGTGACAGATATAATTTTATTTGCACTCTTCTACATGTTGACAGGAGGAACCCTAATAGAGACATACATGGATCACCCAAGGAATAGAATATAGACAACACTTCTAAGAAAATTGTGATTGGGAGTGGAGAAGTGTGGGCAGAAGAGGAGGGTAAGAGGAGAAGGGCAGTGGGGAAGAGACCATGAGGGAACAGGATGGCCAAGATGGAGAAAGGGCAGAGAGGAAGAAAGAAGAAAGAGATATTTGGATTAAGGGAGCCATTGTTGGGGCCAGAAAGAAATCTGGCACTAGGGAAATTCCCGGGAATTCACAATGATGACCTCCAGCAAAGATCCTAAGCAACAGTGGAGAGGGTACATGAACTTGGCCCCCCTTCAATCAGATTGATGATTACCTTAATTTTCATCATAGAAACTTCATCTAGCTTGTGATGGAAGCAGATGCAGAGATCCAGAGCTAGCAGTGGGCCAAGCTTCCAGAATCCAGTTGAAGGAAGAGAGGAGTGATAATATGAGCAAAGGTATTAATATCATGATGGGGATACCCACAGAAACAGCTTATGTGAGCTAGTGGGAGCTCACTGACTCTGGGCTGACAGTGGGGTACCTGCAAAGGCCCAAACTAGGTCCTCTGAATGTGGGTGACAGTTTTGTGGGTGGGGCAGTTTGTGGGGCTCTTGGTAGTGGGACCACGGTTTATCCATAATTCTTGAGTTGACTTTTTGGGACCCAGTCTTTTTGGACAGATACCATGCTCAGGCTAGATATAGGGAGGAGGGCCTTGGTCCTGTCTCACAGTGATGTGTCAGAATTTGTTGACTTCCCATGGGAAGTCTTACACTCTCTGAGAAATGGGCTGGTTTGGGGTGGGTAGAAGTTGGGGATAGTGGGAGGAGGGGAGGGAAAGGGAATTGGGATTGGTATATAAAATGGGTAAATATTGTTTTACAAAATAAGTAAAAAAGAAAAAACAAGTCAAGTAGTATTCATTTCTCCTCTGTTTTATGGAAAAGTTTGAGTACTGAGTATATACTTCAATGACTCTCAATCAACATGCACCCATAGATGCTTACTCATTTGTTTAGTACAGAAATAGTCACAGTGCACAAATTATTTAATTGAATTAAGTGACCGTTAGCAAATATAGACTACGTGGTATATATACACAATGAAGGTCAATTTTCTTTGAAAATGATATTATTGTGTTTACATGAAAATTAATGCAGTCACATTTAAGCATGAAGGGAGACTTGAGGCTTTAGTGTCTCCACCCCTGAGTGGATAGTGTCAATTGATGGCTGCTACAGCCTGTTTCTTTAGGTGCATGGTTTCTGGCAAGTCAAAACTATACAGTGGACAGCAGCACACTTCTGAATACAAGTGTAGCACAAATTACACTCAATAGGTTACTATCAAATAACTCATGAAATTATTTTATTATGAAATCTATCTAAATGAGCATTAAAGAGGCTTCTCCATGGTATTCTGAGAAGTGTTACAAAGAGGTAAGCTACTGACTTTGACATTTCAATAACCAAGGGCAAACAGCTATTCAAAGGAACTTAGAATTTTAGGACTAATAAAATGTTGACAAATATAATGTTATTTTCAGTCAGTATCTTTGTCAAAATTTTATGATACCCTAGTAATTATAATTAAATGCAATTGTATCTATATATTCTTGGGTGGAGATCTCTTGCTCTTGATTCTCCCCAGGGTTTACTGTCTTTCATTCAGTAAATAAAGAAATGTGTTGATCAAATAGCTCCACCATTTTATATCCTTGATCTTATAATGAGATATTTTTTACTTAAACTATTTTGAAGCATTATATAAGATAATTTATGATAAAAATGTAGACTAAGATCCAAAAACAAGGCCAAACAACACCTACAAAAGCACACAAATAGAATAACAAAGAAGAGTACATCTTTAATTTGATGTAGCAAGTTAAAGTATATGAATACTATAACAGAAATGAGCATTCTGCCAGGGTAAATAAAGAAAATCCATGATTTATAAAGTAGCTATAAGTGTGAAATGATAAAAATCATCAAAAAGTGTCTATTCATTTAATATTTACTTTAGAAAGCATCGAAAAATCACAATAAAGTTCCCTTGTGAGGATAGTAGAAGAACTGCATCTATTATTATTATTCATATCAGAGCTCTGTCATCAATATACACATTGCTATTATAAGTGTGTGTATATTTTTGGATCACTTAAAAAGATTTTATTTTATTTTATTCATTAATTTATTTTACATCTTTGCAGCATCCTCCCCACATCCTCCCCTCACAGCCCCATTTCTCTATTGCCCCCCAACTCCCCCCTCTTCCTTCTCCCTCTGGGGAGGGCAGCTCTCCTATGAATACCAATAAAACATGACATATCAAGTTGCAGTAAGACTAAGCAGCTACCCATGTATTAAGGCTGAGCAAGGCAACCCAGTACAAGATTGTGTATATTTTAAATACATTTATTTACCCTTAAAAGGGAGGCAGAGTAATAAAGTTTCATTTGTTCTGCATATGTTATAAAACTAATGAGCATAGTATACTAAGATAATTTATTTTTAACTTAGGTAATGCCTAAGTCACAGCCACCTCACTTGAAATTTGACTTGGTAGGTACAGCAATTAGATTCTAGCTCAAATCACAGACTTCCAAAATTAACAGATAATAATCTGCAACGTATACATTCAACCGTGTCTCTAAGTAACTAAACAAATATGTAGCAATGTGAAATATTTAAAAACAAGTTTGCATTTCTCTGGAGATAATATGATTGAAATACTCAGAGATGAACTATTTTATCTCAAAAGCCATTGGTGTCCAAAACAGACTTTGATCAATGGAATCAAAATGAAGACCCAGATACAAATCCTTACACCAATGGGCACCGGTTTCTGCTTTTTAACAAATAAGAAATACACACTGGTAAAAAGACAGCATCTTCAACAAATTATTTTGGTCAACCTGGATACCTGCATCTAAAAGAATCCAAACAGATTCATACTTATTGCCCTGAAGAAAATTCAACTCCATTTGGTAAGAGGATCTCAAGATAAAACCAGAGACACGGACACTAAAAAGATTTTGTATGGCAAAGGGCAACATCATCCAGACAAAGAGGCATCCAACAGAATTTAAAAAGATTTTACCAAACACACATTTATTAGAAGGCAAATATCAAAAAGTAAATGTACAAAAATTCTAGTACATATCTAAACAGAATTGTCAAGAGGAAAGTAAAATAGATGAGAAACACTTAAAATAATATTCAACAGCCTCAAAAATCAGAGAAATGCAAATCAAAACTACATTGAAATTCCATATTTTTCCTGTCAGAATGTCTAAGTTCAATAAAATAAATGACAGCTAATTTTGGTGATAATGTAGAGTAAGAGCATTTATCTATTGCTGGGATGGAGTGAAAACTTGTACAACCAATGTGGAAATCAATGTGGCAGTTCTTCAGGAAGACAGAATTTACTCTACCTAAAGAACCAGCTATGCTACTCGTGGGCATATACTGAAGCCTCCAATGCCATCAGGAAGGAAGGAATATATGTGGATAATAACTGTTAAATTAAAGATAACCAATTTATGATCTATGTACCCACAGAGGTTAGAGATAGAGTAAGAGACTAGAAGGAGATAGATTATTATCTCTAGTAAAGGGAAATAAAATAGTTCGTGGTGAATGGGTTGGAGGCTGGGACAAGATTAAGTCTTTAGGGGAATGAAAGGGAGGGAATGTGGGTGAAAAAGTTATAAATAACAGCTATTTAAAGAAAGTATGAAATCCTAACATAGTAGAAGCTTTGTAAATTTTGTGCATACACCTTAAAAAACATTGTTTAGGATGCAGAAGCAGGTGGATCTTAGTGAGTTTAAGGCCAGCTTAATATACAAAGTGAGTTCCAGGACTTCCAGAACTGTTACACAGAGAAACCCTGTCTCAAAAAAAAAAAAACTAAAAAAAGTAAATATATTTATGAATATCAAAATAAAATCACCAAATAACAGGTGATATGGAGTCCCAATTTGCCATACCTTTAGCTAAATGGATCTCCTAATAAAGGTATTAGGTTATATGTATCTGAGTTGTTGGCCAAAGGGCGTCAAATGGGAACCCCAAACAACTCAGTTTGTTGCCAAGATTATAGGTTGCTCTCATATACTCATGGCAAGGCCCCATTGTTGAAGAAAACACCTACATTACTTATTGAACATGAATAAGTAGAGCTTTTATATGTGTGAAGTCTTCACCCTATGCTCTGCAATTTTGGTACACGAAGGTATTCTGAATGCTACCAAAGAAGAAATGTGAACATCAAGCAGTCCCACAATGTTTGACCTAAACCGATGTTTTTCCTGCAAGATAATGCCAGTGCAATGATGGCATAAACCTTGTAATTAACAAATACCTGAGTTGATTTAACTCCCACTCAATGAGATGGAACCCATATTTGACGCAGTTTGTGTGACCATAACCCTGAGACTATATAACCAGGATACAGAGATTCAAACCAAATACTACTTTCTGAAAAATTAACTGAACATAGCAATAAAATGAGATTCTAATATAATTTTAGTTTAGTGTCTTATTTAGTCATCATCAGAGAGGCTTCCTTCTGTAGCAGATATAAAGAAATACATAGACAACAAAATTAGTCTGCAGAGAATGAGTGAAATTGGAACACTCAGCCCCCCCCCCAAAAAAAAAGACTGTCTCCATCTAATCCCTCCCCTCATTGCTCAGAAAACTCTGAGGAAGAAGAAGTGAAAAAAAATGTAAGAGCCAGAGGGGTGAAAAGGACTCCAAGGAAACTATGCTCTCTAAATCTAAATCATCAGGATCACTGAATTTATGAACTTACAGAGAATGTAATAGTATGCATAGGTCCTGCACAGGTCTGCATCAGATGAGGTACTAGCGTGTAAATGAGAACTGGAAACATGCTCCCATCCCAAGGAGCTATCTCTACTCCAATTGATTATTACCCTGAAGTGAAAACTATGTGTGTTATTCTGAATAGGTTAGACTCAAACTATTGTTTGAATGCTTGTCCCATAGGGAGTAGCAAGATAGAATAGGCGTGGTCTTATTGGCCTAACTAAGTATACCACTGTGAGGGCATATATCAGGATCTCATATATACTCAAGCTAAGCCCAAAACAAAGTTTCTCTTTATGCTGCCTGTGACTCAAGAAATAGAATTCTCAGTGCCTTCTCCAGCACCATGTCTGCCTGCAAGCCTCCATGCCCCACAATGGTGATAATGGACTAAACCTCTGGAACTGTAAACCAGCCACAATTAAATGTATGTCTTTTTGCAAGTTGTCATGGTCACAGTGTCTCTTCAAAGCAGTAAAAATCCTAGCTAAAACACTGTTTTCCCTGAGGGAGTCTTATTGGGGACACTAACTACTGTTAAGGATAAGCTGCATGGCCAGCAACAGGTAGCCAATAGAATGTGAATTCCAAGGGCATCTGTGGAGTTTCTTTGTTTCATAGTGATATGTAAGTGTTATTCCTTTTTAAATTCCATAATTTTTAAATCACACACACACACACACACACACACACACACACACACACATGCACCCTTTTCCCCTAGGTATTTTTTTCCAATTCCTGGCTATTATTAATAGAGCAGTACTGAACATGGTTGAGCAAGTGTCTCTGTGATACAAAGAGGCATCCTTTGGGCATATATCCATATTATAGATGAGTCTTGAAGTAGAGTGATTCTTATCTTCTGAGGATTGTTTTTTTACCAAGTTTTAACCCACAGACCCTTAAGGTGTTTAATAGGACTTCAAGGGATGCCACCCATGGGCTGGTGGTCCTGGGCAATCAATCTGCTCAAGCCATGTTTGAAAACCCAGTAAGATACTTTGTTTCATGACCGCTGCATCAGCTCCTACATCCTGGTGATGTAGGAGGGTCCTCTGTCTATGTGTTACTTTCATTGGTTAATAAAGAAACTGCCTTGGCCTTTTTATATGCCAGTCCTTAGGTGGGTGGAGTAGACAGAACAGAGTGCTGGGAGAAAGAAAGCAGAGTCA
>LOEQ01003894.1:93937-123862 GCA_001685075.1 Bramus lutescens
GGCTAGATATAATTGGCCAGGCAGTGCTTAAATGAATACAATTTGTGTGTTGTTGTTATTTCGGGGTATAAGCTAGCTATGCGGGAGCTGGTCCGGACGAAAAGCAGGCCCACTGCTCCTCTATCACTACATCCTGGTTCCTACCCTGTTTGAGTTCTTATACTTACTTCATTCGATGATGAACTGTGATGTGGAAGTGTAAGCAAAATAAGCCCTGTCCTCCACGTGTTGCTTTATTAACATAGTGCTTTGTCATAGCATCAGTAACCCTGACTCACTCAAATCCACCTAGCATGGACATGTACACATGGACATTTTCCACTTGCGCCAAGTTCTCTCCTGAAGAAAACGTGAGTTCAGTAACAGTGTGTTGAGGTGGCCACTCCTGTAAATAGTTTCTTTTTGCATTTTTTGTAAGAGCATGTTAATTGCTGATGTATACTTCATATGAAGTCCATACATATATACATTAGTAAATCAATAACCATTTAGCAATATGTAGCACATCAGTTCTTGGCTGTGTATTGTGGATACACTAAAGAATTGTAACTGTAGTACCCCTAAAAGTGACTTAGAAAATGTATACTTCTGTGAGTTCCACTGCAGAGATGTGGAAACAGCTAAGACATGGAAATATGGCATTTTCAAAGAACCTTTTACAGTGGAAAGCACCACTATTGCAACTCTCATTTCTGATGGCAGAACTCCAGAGTGAGCAGGGATAGAGAGGGTCTTCACGCATGGATGCAATGATCCAGAACATCAGGCAAAAGGAGCACTTCCAAGAGTTCCCGAATATATGCAAGACTTAGAAAATGGCAGTCTAGGTTTGCCCTTTAAATTAGGAGGGCCTGCACTTAAAAGAAAGTAATAAAAGCAAATCTCATGAATTCACTTTTGTATCACTCTTAACCAGCTACATTTCGGGTTTTTTTTTTTTTGCTGTGATACTTCTCAGTAGGCTGTTAGTCAAGAAAATAAAGTGACTGTTCATGCTCATAAATATGTATTAGTGTGTGTATTCTGAAAACTTAATAACAGGTTGCAAATACCGATACTAACAACGTGCAGAAGAGCCACTGCTAATGAGTGAAGCCTATTTGCCATGTTAGAGTTCAAGGATTCCAATTATATTACACATACTCTGCTTGCTGATGCCAAGAATTCAATTTCCAGTAAGAATAGAGGAGTATGTTGGAGTTGCGGGCTAGAAGTTTTAGTTTCTTAAGTTCCAGTGCATTCACAGTCACTTATTTCATAATTTTGATTGCCGTTATTTCCAGGAAGCAATAGTTTTTGCCATGACTTGATAAATATGATAGAAGATTTCAGACAAAATTCAAGGAAGACCAATTTCACACAGTTATGATATTTTTTACAAAACAAAGTTAACGATGGAAATTGGAATGACACATGAATCCAGTCCTAATGACACACTGCACAGTGAGGTGCCAGTGTCATTACAAGGAAGTTTCTCCCAATGACATCTATAGGTACCCATGTAGTAAAGAATATTGCATATTTAACAACTAAAAGTTGATCAATATTTGAAGACTTTTTTGGGAGGAATCAAGACAGATTTTCTCTGTGTAGTCATGGCAGCCTTAGAACTCATTTTTTTTTAGACCAGACTGGCCTCCAACTCACAAATCCACCTGACTCTGCTTCCAGACTGCTTAGACTAAATGTGTGTGTCACCACACCTGGTATTAAGCACTTCTTGATTGGAAATTACCTTGCTATTTTCTGTCTTATTTTATTCATTTTCAGATCAAACATTAAGCACAATGTACCTGAGTGCCTAAATTTAATTAAAATATTTTTGCTTGCAGTGGTGAATGTGAAATAGTGATAAGAAGTAATTGTTTAATAAATAATTTATGATAACATTTTGTGGGCTATTTATTAATTTACAATATGTAATTTTCAATTATTTGTTTAATGTGTAAATATTTTGCCAACATGTTTGTGTACCATGGGTATGTCTCGTGCTGGCAGAGGTAAGAATAGGGCATCAAAACTACTGGAAATGGAAATACAAATAGTTAAAAGATGCCATGTGGGCGCTGAGAATCAAACCCAAGTCCTTTGGAAAATTAGCCATTGTTATTAAAAACCAAGCAAGCCCTTTCTCCAGCCTCAATACTTATAGTTTATTGTGATTCTCTTTATGGAATATGTAATAATATAGTGATGAACTCTGTATTTTGTGATAATCTACAGCAACTGATCATTGTGAATATATTTACTGCTCAGTATCTTTTACTGTTGCCTATTTTTCTAACTGGTGACTTTTACCATTGACAGAGATCAAAATAGCATGTGGTAATGGTTCCAGAATCTATAGGACAGAAAACTTTCTTGTGGAGCTATACATGGGGATACTGTATGATATTTGATCACACGGTGACAGCCTAAGACTGTGTTAATAAAGTTAACCTTGAATCAGCAAGCAGCAGCAATGACTAGTTGACAAGAATTAGTCATAGAGAATACAGAGGAGCCAGGGTATAGACAGAGATGCACACAGGAAGGGGATGGAAGGGACTTGGAGTTTCAGGGTGTTTCTTCAGGCCTTTTGGTTTAGGAAGTGTGGAGAGAAGGTCAGCTGGTCAGTAATCTGTGGTTTTATTGATCTATCAGGCTTTCTGCTCCCCAATAACTAATCCCTGAGTGGTTTTTTTTTTAATTGGTAATAGAGCAATGTAAGAAAAAGCAACAGGGGATGTAAATTTCAGACCATTTCAGACCACTTGGCCATTTTGAAACAAATGTTGACCCCTCCAGGATTTTTAAACCCCAGATATACAAAGAACACCTTGACTAAGCAGTTACTTATAGGTATGTATGTCAGACAGTTGTGTGAAGGTTAATGTTTGAAAGGAGGAAGACTGACTTGTTAGTGGCAAATTTTGCATCTAAGTGCTAAACATTCCTCACATTTTCCAAACCATTGCATTCCTACCCTAATGTCAAACAGCCCCATTAGAAAACTCAGGAATTTGGTATCTTTTAGGTTGCAGCAGGCTGAAATATTTATATAAGTTAATTTTAAAGGGAAAGAATTAAAGTAAATACATGTTATGGAAATTACTGAATATTAGAGAACTTTGAAATTTTGCTGAAAATTTAAAATCATGGATTATTGATTTTATCTACCTACCCCTCCCAAAATGAAAGGTGCTACCATCTATTGATTAAATATTATATCATTAGAATTTTTATTGAGATAATCCATACCAAATTATTCTAGTGTAGAAAAACCTAAAGAATATAAAATGGAGTTTAGATTCAAATAGCAATTTAGAACATATCAATGATAGGAAACTATAATTCACTAATATGTAGTAAATTTAATATGAGGTATGCTTCTTTCCTGTGGCTTGTTAGCACAAAAAAATAGAAGGAAAACATAATTTTGTATTTAGAGATTCTTATAAAAAATAAGCCCTCTCAATTCTTTCATATAAATAAAAATTTTTTAAAGTTTGACAAATATACATGCCGAAATGTTACAGCTATAAGACATATGCTGATAAAGAGAGTGGTATCTATAAAAATATTGGTTACAAAATATAGTTAAAATACTTTGTTGTTCTTTTAGAACAAGAGAAGAATAATGGGATTTGCATATCTCCTAGGGTTCAGTAGAAGCATGGCTGCCAATCCCAGTGGACCCTGAAATTTGGGCAGAAGTGCCACTCTCTGCTATTTGTCAATAAACCTTTGGTCTGTTTGTGCACTGCAAGCAAATGTTCTTATAATACTATATTCAAGTAAAAAAAGAACACTAGAAAATTTTAAGTTTCAGCCATTCTTTAACAAATATCTGAAAAGATAATTTCTTTTTTAATTAAAACTATTTATTTACCTATTTTACATTCAGCCACAGTTCCCCTCCCTCCTTCACCTCATCTGCAGTCTGTTCCCACTCCCCTACCCACTTCTCTTCTGTTTCTCATAGAACAGGGCAGGATTTCTTTGTTTTGTTGCCCTGGTTATATGACAGTTAAGTCCAAGACAGGGATCTAAGAATAAGCTGCTTGTCGGGCACCTGATGAGCCTCAGCTTTCAAACCTGTGTCACAGAAGGTACATGGGTGGCCAGTGGAAACTAACTACTACTGGCTGTATGGTGTATCTGAGTCTTTCCATAAGAGAGGGTGTGAGATCCAGGGTTTCACACGGAGAGTTGGCATGTAGAAACTGCTGCGCACAGAGCACACATGCTTGCATTCTTTCTGAAATCTGTTTTACTTGTGTATTACATGTGTGGTGACTTTGTATATTTGGCATTTAATCTTTAGAACTTCCATTATCTCCTTATGCCCCTTCAAATGTTAGTTTTCCTGATTTACCTTATATTGTTTTATTTTATTTTATTTTCCTTCTTAACATTCTAAACTCGAGGAAAATCATTTAGCCTCCATGTGCCTTCCTCCCAACTGAAGGCAACCTTTCATACTGATTATGAAAGAACTGAAGATGCTTATATGCACCTGGGTGAGAAATGTCAGTTTGCAAAACTGGTGAAAATCTTAACATAGACAAAACATGCTCCAGGAATCAGGAACCTGGGCATTGCTTCTTGCTCTATTAGTTAGTTTTCAAAGTAATATTTGGACAATCCTTACTTTGCTCTGAAATTCAGTTTCCACTTTCACAAAATCAAGAAAAATGCAGTTCTACTTCCTACTTCCTTGGGGTTTTGTAAACTTTTTTAGTCCTTCGTTTATATAATCTTTATTCCGTTATTGATCGAGTGCTGCTGTTGCACGCTATGCTATTGTAAGAATCGAATAAAACCTAAATATATAAAATATTTAGAACTGAAAATCTAATGCATACTGTACTGTTTACAGGTTGTTGATTCTCACACTTGCACTTAAGCAGAAAGAGAATGGAGAATCAGATCTGTAATAACACAGTGTGATACTGTTCTGAGCTCCATTTACAGTGATTTTTTTAACTTTTTATTTTTTAAAAGAAATCTTATTTCACATGCCAAACTCAGTTTCCTCTCCTTTCTGTCCTCCTGCTCTCTCATCTTCTTCCTACCCAACCCCATCCACTCCTCAGAGAGTGTGAGGCCTCCCATGGGGAGTCAACAAAAGCTATCTCATAACTTGAGGCAGGACCAAGGCCCTTATTCCTCTATCTAGTCTGAGCAAGGTATTCCTCCATAGGACTGGTCTCCAAAGAGCCAGTTTGTGCACTAGAGATAAATACTTGTTCTACTCCTAGTGATCCCACAAACTGCCCAAGTTACACAATTTTTGCCCACATTCTGAGGACATTTCTCAGTCTTATGCAGGTTCCCCAGCTATCAGTCTCAGTAGCTCAGGTCAGCTGTTTCTTTGGGTTTTTCCATCATAGTCTTGGCTGCTTTGTAAAGAGGGATCAGGAAGATCAAGTTGGGTGAAGGACAGAGAGAGAGAGAGAGCAAGGACAGAGATATCTTGAAAGAGGGAGTCATATGGGATTTGCAAGAAACAAGGCCAGAGGGAAATTCCCAGGAATTCACAACGATGACCCCAGCTAAGAATCTAAGCAATCATGTCCTTCCCCTGTAAGTAGATTGATGACTACCTTGTCATCATAGAACATTCATTCAGTAATGGATGGAAGCAGATGCAGTGATCCAACGCTCAGCACTGTGCCAAAGTGTTGGAGTTCAGTCACAGAAAGAGAGGAGCAACATTCACCGTGATACTTATGGCATATAGTCGGTTTTAGGGTAGCTTTCTGTGGAAGAAATGAGTCAAGTTCTCAGAAATGGGTGCTGGGGAAGAGCCATAACATTTGATCCATTTATTTCCTTTCTTTTTTTTTTCTGCCTTTCCACCTTGAACATCCTCAGACGCATCTACTTCTGGCATCAATTCTCATCCAAATATCTTACAATGAGCAATAAAAAGATCCTCTCTCATCTCACTATGAGTGTGCACCTTTGACAGTTGGTCCTGCTTAAAGGAAATAAAAATGACCAGGGTCTAATTAGATGGAATACAGCCAGTAGGCAGGTTCTACTTTGTTCTGTCATTTGATAAAAGAAACCTCAAAGTGCTATCATGAAAATCTGTTATAATTGATTTTCATTACATACTGTGGTGCCAATACTGGTGTCAAAAGGCAAAATCAATCACTACCATGTGTTTGGGCTATTTATCCTCCTCTTTTGTGTGAGTACTTTGAAGAGAACTTTTATCTCTTTAAGATTGATTATTTCATAAATAAGAACATAATAAAATATTAAAATAATATTATTGCTTTGTAAGGACAGAAATATTGGTTACTACTAATCTGAATTGTAATATATGTCTACTTTCTATTTTTATCTAGATAAAAATGATTTTTTATATAGAGAATGCTAATGATGTATTTTATAAATTCTTAAAATTAGAAGTTTAAAATGTGTTAGGTAAAACTTTAAAATGGTTTTAAGACAACTAGTCATATATATAAATAGAATCATGACAACACACAGTTTCTAAATTTTATTGCTAGTTAGTACATATTACCTATCCCTACAACATATATTTTATGTATTAAATATTAAAACAAACATTATCAGTCATAAAAGACAAAAACCATGATACTGAAGTAGACAATTGAATCACCAATTAAATTGAGTAAATTTATCAAATGCTGTTATTTCACTAACCTTGGAGATCACTTGTCACATTTCTGATTAAGATAAGAGTAATATGAAATATTTATGATAAATTTAATGAAATCCACTATCATATTTATTGTTTTGGGTCAAGAATTAATGGAGTGATGTGTAATAAAATGCACTTCTATTTTAAGGTCAGTTTATTTTCCAAATTGACATGGGACAAAAGTACCATATTTGCTAATACTGTGTCTTTTCCTTGTCTTTTTTGCCTCCACAGGTTACTAAGTTGGTTATCTCCCTATATTCAACTGTTCTTGATTCCACATATGGACTAGACCTTTGATAGGTGCCAAAACAAAGAGTCAGAGCCTTATTTGTAAGAGATATCTAGAAAGGAAGTCTGTCATTACCTCAAAAAATCTACACTTAATCATGTTCAGAAGAAATAGTGTCACGTAGCAAAGGAAGGACAATCTTAACACCTTTTGAAATATGAATACCTGTTTATAAATTGCATTTGTTGGGGGAAGATGCACTGGAAATGTCAAAAATTGTTAGAGGCTCATTATATCCCCCAAGATGAGAATCTTTATCAAAAATAATGTTGGATCAGGTGGTGTAGAAGTTCCTTTTGTTTATGTATTGATTTTATTGGACAATGAATAAAGAAACTGCCTTGGCCTAGTTAATTGAACAGAACTTAGGTAGGTAGAGTAGACAGAACTGAATGCTGGGAAGAAGGGCAGAGTGACAGATGTCATGGATCTCCTGCCTGAGACCGACGCTGGTTAGAATCTTGCCATTAAGCAAGATCAATCTGGATTGATAGATTTAAATTAAAATTAAATTAAAATTTAATTTAAATTTAATGTTAAATTAAGATATAAGAATTAGCCAATAAGAAGTTAGACCTAACGGCCAAGCAGTGTTTTAATTAATACAGTCTCTGTGTGATTATTTCGGGTGTAATCTAACCGGGTGGCTGGGACAGAACAAAGGGACCCCTTTCTATGCAACAATTAGGAAAGGAAACTTCCAAATGATTCTGAACAGAAACAATCTTGATTATCCCTCATCAGATATGAAGGAAGACTTCCAAAGCAGAGAAAATCATTATTTGTAATTAATAGAGGAAACAACTAGATTTTGGTTCTAGGTGATTAAAAACTGTTTTGAAGGAAAGTATACAAGTGAAAGGAGACTGGGGGACAGATTGATCATGAGTTTTTTATTCATCACATAAGGCTTGAACTGATGCTACTATAAGCCACTGGCTGTGTCTAGACAAATTGGAAATGCATTCATAGAGTTAAAGGAGATGATACTAATGGCTGAGGTATATATTGATAGTAGGTTTCTAACGACAGCTAGAATCTTAACTGAGCCAAAGTGACTTGATACAACTCTAAAGGACAAATAACATCAACTTGACATTAAATGCATACATATGCAGTTAATTTTCTTACTGAGAAAATGTGGAATTACGACTCATTTATATATGAGAGGTCAGAATGAATGTCTTTGATGATGTTTGTGCTAAGTTTTATCACTTCAGCATTTCAGATTTATTTCAGGTATGATGTTTTTAAAATATGGTCAATTGCAGATTCCATGATTGGGAAGTTTGCTATAAGGCATGAATACATATTAAGTATGAGATAAACAAACATGACAAGCAAGAAATATTTATCTTATTTTTTTGTGAACTCAGGTGCCTAGCATTATAAATACCCTGAGTTCGTAAAATTTACAAATACACTTACCTCTTCTGAAATCACTATGAACATATGAAACTATAAATACAGACATGAACAAAGTAATTAAATTATCAGCAACAGTAATTTGCTTTTGCTATAAATGTCTTCAATTTATCAAACAGAAAACAGAGAATTCTAAATCAGTTTTTTTGAAAATCCAAACAATATGCTTCGACTTTTCTCTTACATGTAGATTATTGCTTAAAATTTACCATTAAAATGTTCATTTAATGTTAATTTTTTCTTTAAAAAATTTCCTAATGTAGATGAGATAGTTTTTGTGAGCAAATAATAAATATTCTTACTTAGAGTTCAGCATAGCAAAGCCACAGGACACACAGAACCATAGAAAAGCATCAGGCTTCCTCCTGCAGCCTCTACCATTTTGCACTCAGGCTGCTTGATTCCCAGAGAGTGGCCCAGCACTTAGCTGGTGGCTTATGCCATTTATAGAAGCATATTGACAGAGCAATTCCTTCCCAAGATGATTTCATGCTGGTTCCATTCATAATATTTTCCTTCAGCTTTATGACACTGTTATTAGACATGTTTTGATCTAGATAAGCTACTTTGAAATTTGTAAGAAAGTAAAGAAAAAATGGCTTAAGACATCAAGTGGGCTTGAGGTTTTGAATGCATGATAGTGATGTGTTCTGTAATTCCTTAATATATAATATTCAACCACATTTATTAATTTTTTATGTAACTGATTTCTGAAGAAAGTGCAAAATTGAGAAAAAAAGACTTCCCAATTAGCATATTTCTCTACAAGTTATTGAGAAATCTTACTAAATTTTGTGAGGGGCCACTCTAGTAAATTCTCAAAAGAGGAGAGAAAAAGCCTGTGTGTATAAGAGAGAGAGAAAGAGAGAGAGAGAGAGAGAGAGAGAGAGAGAGAGAGAGAGAACAGATTTTTTTGTTTAAGTAGATGGTGATGGAGAAAACTCTGTCGGCCAATGATTGATTTTTTAAGAGGTTGGACCAGGTTAGGTCATGACCTTTTGGATGCCCAGAAAAAATAGTTGGCCTGCACAGGACTCACTCTCTCTGGTTCCCACATCACACACCTGAGGTTGGACTTCTCATTCCTGTTCCATGAGTTTGCCAATTACAATAAAGAAAATATAAGTGGAATCATTCTGTGTTATCTTGGTATTCTTTGACCTGCATCCTTAACCCCCAACATCTGGTACCCAACATGGAGCTTGGGGACTGGTACACCCACTTTTCGGGACCTCTGTTGCTCCAGCCCATCACTGCCAGGGCCCTTATGGTGCTTTTGGGCATTGATTCCCCACTTGCAGTTCCAGCCAGCCACAAATGAGTCCAGGCAGGGATCCCCATTGAGTACAAATTCTGTGATTTGCTCTGATGGAAGGCTCTGAGTTTTCTCTTTATCCTGGTCACCAACTCCCTGAATTGCTTTGATCTCCATAATAACTGCTGTTAATTCAAGCTTATTTTTCAGTATCTAATGTGCAAAATCCAGTTCAAATAGTACAAGGTTTGCATTTTCCAACCATGCAGCTACAACGGCAGCACCTGCTCGCTGGTAATAGTTATTGCACCTACTCCAACTCTACACTTTATGACAGTTGAGATTTATAAGGTCAAAATTACAGATAACTTAACAATCCAAAAATTCAATAGGTATATAAATATTTTAAGCAGAAATAACAAATATAATTTGAACTTGTATCAATATACAAAATCTATACCAATGTAAATTGTCCATAAATAATACCTCACACGTATTCACTCTCTTACTCACCATTATTATCATCAGTGTGAGTAATTTCATACTAAATTACCTGTTATCCCTTTCAATTTTCCTTTTTTATTTCCAAGGAGATCTCTGGGCCTATATAATTTCTACCACAACCCTTTAACCTATATGAGGAATAATCAACCCCTCAGTGATGTCCCCAACCCTGAGGCACCTATGCAAAATTACTTTGTTAGATTGTATACATGCATGTTCCTGCATATGTTTAAGACATTTTGTATATTGATACAATTTTAAGTTATATTTATAATATTGCATTATATATTCTGACCACAGATCAAGATATTTATACACTTTTATATATGTATATATTATATACATTTACATTTTGAGGTCATTGTCCTCATTTACTGCACTGTTGTTTACTGATTCTTTAATATTCTGATATAAAGTCTTAGTCTTTAAGTTATATAGGCATTAAGTATTATAGGTCAATAGTTATTCATATTTGTTATACATATAGTCAGATTAATTAGGTTCTTTAGATACATAGAGATTATATTCTACATAGATAGGCAATTTTCAACCACTCAAGGGTCTGTAGAACATGATGACATTTATGTTGACATAAGACATAATTGCTCCTGAAAGTACTGATCTATTCCCAAGCGAATGTTGAACACCGAAGATACTCCACTTGGAGTTTGCTTTCTTCTTGGCACAAATAGCCTTTAGGCAACGAAATGCCTATACCTCAAACACTGAAAAAAATATATGGTGTCTGGGTTGGACAAGCAGAACACAAAGAAAAAGACTGCCAAACCTTGCCAAGACAGGGTAAGATGGTTCTAAAAAATTCCTGCCTCTGAAAATGGTCTGTCAGTTACTCCTGGCCTTTGCCAAAGTTGGTTGCTTCAATATTACAAATGAGACTTTGGGTGATTGCTCAGACAGCCAGTTGCCTCTGTCATATACTGCACATTTTGGAAGCTGCTTGATTGTATTTCCTGCCAACTCAAGTAATATTATCTTCCTTCTCAGGCCTTTGATAGAGTTAAAGATTAGATAGCCATATTTACCTTCCTCTTTTGATTTAACAAAGCCATTTCCAATGCAAGACTTTGACTCTTTATGATAAAAATGTTTTTTTTTCACATTTGCCATTTGTTCCTTGATTAATATTGTTTATTCTGGCTAAACTCCTAATTTTATACTTGATATATGTTCTTAGTATATATAGTTTTGTATTATTTTTGGACTCTCTTATTTAGACAAAAGGGGGAGCTAATGGGGAACTTCTATCAGCCAATAATATTTAAGAGTTGGTCCAAGTTAGGACATGACCTTTTGGGTACACAGAGAAAACGCTTAGCCTGCCCAGGACTCACTTTCTCTGGCTCCCACATCACATATCTAAGGTTGGACTTCTCATTTCTGTTCAGTGTGTTTGCCCATTATAATGAAGAAAATATAAATGAAATCTTTTAGTGTTATCTCGGGATTCTTTGACCAGCGTCCTCAACCCCCAACAAGAGGGTGTTTGTTATTTGGAGACATAACACTACTGAGAAAGTAATGACAGGCAAACCTGACCTAGACAGCAGAGCAATCAGGCAACGTGACTCCTGTAGAATGGTTTATAATTACAAATTCACTGCATTAAGGGTTAAGTGATTATGAAACATACAGGAAATTATTCATAAGAAAACTCAAAAGAATATTTTAATCCATATTTACAATTTTAATTGGGAAAAAGTTTTATTTGATTCATCTTTCTCCAGAGAGATGATAGTTATTTCAAGGAATAAGCTAGATTCCTATCAGATCCATGGAATTTCCAAATAATAGCTCTATCAGACACTTACTTGCTTAACATCCTATTTAAATGACATCAAATATAAAATTATGGACCATGTTGCTATAAACATATTAAAAATCTCAGACTTATATTTACAAAGTTTTGAAAAAGTGCAAAATAGTTTTCACAAGTGAATTAGAGACTAATAACCTAGACTTTTTATTCAATGTCTAATCATATATCTCAAACACAATCATCTGCTTTCATCTCTCTAAATAGAGAAATAAAACAAAACTGCTGTATTCCTTCATAAAGTAAGAACATTTTAGCCTGTGTTCAAAGACTCCTTTTACTTTACAAACACACAATTTCAGAATGCAATTCCACACACAGTGGGTTGGTTGCCATGGAGAGGTTAGCTGCTGAGCTTCCCAGTTGGGCTGTCGAGAGCTAATGGGAAAGTCTAGGCAAAGTTCTTTCTCCTGGAGAAGCAAAAAAGTAACTAAAGTAAAGCAAAAATGAGATGGGAGAGCATTCTTGCCAATATTATCAAAATTTACCAGCTAATTAGGGATTTAAGGAACCATTTGCTAATAGATTTGAATAAGTTTCTACATTTTTATGATAATGAGACTCATTGCAGATGACATTATTAAGACATTTCAGGTTACATTTTCTCAAGGGTCAAATCTAAAATGTCTCATTTTAGTAAAACTCACAGTTATATAAAGTCAAATGCAAGTTTTATATGTGCTTAAAATCAGGCACAAGGAGGAAATTGAGGGAACATTAGATTCAATTCTGTTTCAATGCCTAAGCATATCACCATCCCACATTCAAAACTTCAAGGCCACTTCATGTCTTATGTTAGTTTTAAATTTCTTAAAAAGTCCAAACTATATTCTCTGGAACCAGTGGATTCTGAGGACAGTGTCATAAAACGTACATGAACTCAGATGAAATTATTATAAATGAAAAATCATAAAAGTGTTGATAAACAAAGTTTAAAATTTGAACATCTTTCTAGACTAAGAAAACATAATAATTTGACAAGCAGAGTCAAGTTTTCAGTGTTATCAACAATGCAGGGTTAAGATATACCAGAAAAGGACAGAGCTCATAACTCTTTTGATGTTTTAAAAACTATCAGAAATATCTGATTCATTTTCTAAATTTTTGATTTTCCAGTATACCAAATTCTGCCCATAGATTTAAGTGATAATCTCACTAACAGATTAACCATAAGCAAAGATTAACAAGCTGTGTTGACGTCATTTCCTCACAACATTGCCTTATAGCCAGCTATGTGTAATTTCAAGTGATTCTATTTAAAATATAAATTTACTTTAGCATATATAGGTGACATGAATATAATGATTTTACAATACTGTGCCACAAGTTTCAGGTGTCTTGAATTTCCAAAGACAAACATTTTAAGGTGTGTTATTTTTGTTTATGTTGTATTTGTTTAAGTCTGTGAAACTGCATTATTGTGCCTGTCTAAAACACCTGATGGTGCAGAATGGCCAATAGCGAGGCAAGAGAGAAAGATAGGTGGGGTTATAAGGCAAAGAGGAGAGATATGAGGAGAAATCTGGGAGAAAAGAATCTAGAAACAAGAAAGGAAGGAGGAAAACCTCACTGGCTAGTTACCCAGCCACCCAGCTACACAGTCAAATATGGAGTGTAATGTTAGGAGTGGTGGGCTGGCCTGATTTTCATCCCGCCCGGCTCCCGCACAGCTAGCTTTATACCTGAAATAACAACACACAAATTGTATTCANCTTTATTAACCAATGAAAGTAACACATAGACAGATGACCCTCCTACATTAATGGAGTAAAAAGTAAAGAAAGGTACACAGAAATAGAGAAAGATAAAAGCCCTGAAGCCAAACATAGACGCGACAATTTAAGCTAAGAAAGCTGGTAAGAAACAAGTTAAGACTGGCCATTCTTAACTAAGAATAAGCCTCTGTGTCTGATTTAATTGCTTACTGAGAGGTAGGCTCCCAGAAAAAGCCAAAAGAGTAAAAGAGTAAAAAACAACGAACTACGATTTTCTTTTAAATGCATCTTTCGTCACTTCATAATGGTGTATACCTGTTCTATTTCTGTGGATATTCTTCAAAATAAAAAAGGGGCTTAAAACAGTTACTTTTTATTCTGACAGAATGGATACTTATTAGTCTAGCACAGCAGCCAACAGCTTAGACTCATTTGTCAGACACAATATTAAGGACAAGTCATGATTGAAATGCATCCACAGAAAGTCCACAGTGCCCATGTTAAATGAAGCATTTTCCCTGTGCATTGTGAGTTCTTGTGTTTCGTTCTCAGACCACACTCAAGAGCATTTTACCAGCATTTTGCTATGGCAGTAGAAAATAATACGAAGTGCCTACCAAATGATGGCCTAAATTTCCTGGAAATCTTAATACTCCCTTTATTTAAAAATAATAAATAAATCAATAAACAGACAAATAAATAAATGGATGTATAGATAGATGAAGATAGATGATAGACAGATGATAGATAGTAGATAGATGATAGATAGACAGACAGACAGACAGACAGACAGACAGACAGACAGACAGACAGACAGATAGATAGATAGATAGATAGATGATAGATAGATATAAAAAAATCAACCCCTACTCCTTACTAGTCAGTTTGCATAAAGGGAGCTTTGCTTGATGAATGAAGTAGAGGAAAGAGGACATTTTAAAACTGAGTATTTAATTGTTTCCTTCTTTGGGTTTTGCAGTACCTACGTTGCAACAAACTCAGTACTCTAGACTGAAGTTTAAGACCCAAGCACTTCTGAGAACCATTAGTTAGGCTTAAAACAGGTACTGCAGCTTCTCAGTCCCTGATCTTTCTTCTTTTTAAATCTTTTATGAGATTTTATGACAAATTCTCAAGAAACCCTTCATTGCAGGGAAATAGAAATGCGCGTGGCAAAGGCAGCTGTATGTGTTGGCAAGCTGCAGCCTATGCCGGAGGATGATTCAAAGGATGGTGAGGGGACAGAGCCTACCTAAGCTGCAGTGCATTATTAATCTGTCTCTGAAAGTGTAATTGCTTTCTGAACCTGTCTCTTCAAGCTTGCAAACTGCATTTAACAGCTTTCTCCATGAAGAAGCGCAGTGACTATTTCACACTGCAGTTTACAGCCCGCTATTGCTTCAGGTGGTGATGTAAAACATAATTAATTAATGAGTATATGTGAAACACATAGCATGTTGGGAGGCTCTGTCTACTCATAAAATGCATGACAATTTATGGACGCAGGTGTTTTCTTTAGCCCTGTTTTACAACAAGATTTATTAAACTGACTTAGAAAGTCTCCAGATTCCATCATTTTCAAGGAAAAAAGTTGAAGATTGGAGATGGGTTATAACTGTTCCTTCAGTTATGACTTGCTAACAAAAGCCATACTAAATATAAATTCAGTTTTCAACACTACGGTGATTATTTAATAAACAGAGATGACAAGTACTAAAAGGAAAGGCTGCTTATAAATCTATATTGGAATTATTATTTATAATAATGAAGACCATCTTATAACAATAAAGACTGTTTAAAGGCAGATCATGAACAATAGGTGAAAACATGCAAAACTGGAACTCTAACAATCTCTGTATGAGGGTGGAGGCTGTAGATTAAATATTTGGCAGTGACGTTTTTCCTTCCTCTCACGCTTTAATTCATATTGTCATCATCCTCAATTCTGTCAGCATCAAAATAAAACATATATTTCTAAAGAAATGCTTACAGCCACCAAATGACATTTCTCATGAAAATTCTAATGCCTGAAGTGGATTATCTGCCATTTTAGTGGTTTGGTAAGCAGCTTGTCGATTGAGATCTTAAAATCTTTACAGAGTGTAGATTTCCTCCTCAGGTACTAAATCCTAGAAGGTTTTTTTTTTTAGGATAATTTGCATCTCAATACAGGTAGTTAGCAGAGAATTTCAAAACTGAAGTTGAATTATAACTAGTGTTTTGACTTATACATGTGCTGTTTATGAAGAGACAGTTATCTACCTTGTACATTAATACTGATAAAGTTGACTAATGCAGAGATGCAAGTAGTAGTTCCTGTACTTACGACAAAATAGCCGGCGATATTAGCTTGAAGATCCTGTCTCTTAATCACACAAAGCTTTGATAATACAATGATAAGGATTTAGAGAAATTTGGCCAGGATTTCTCTGAAAGTTTGGGGAAAGGCATCAGAATATTTTAGGCAATTGTTCTGTCATGTGTTTTCCAGGCTCCTTTTGCAGGAGGCTATTCATTTCTTTTATATTGTAATATATCTTTTGTTATTCACAAACAAATCAAATGATACTCACTAAAAGCATTTAAGTCTAATCCACAGAGATCAGATATCTAAAGAGCATCCTGAAACTGAAAATTATATGGTTTACTCAGCTTAAGTCCCCAATAGTGAATGAAAAGAAAAAAAAAAAGTTTTTCTGAAATTTACTTATAAAACATATGCAAAGTTTAGCTACAGGCACCATTAACTGACGACTCGCCAAGTATTAGTTTTCGTGCATCGAATATTAATAATCACATGAGTAAACTATTAACTATGTCAAGACTCATCCACACAACTACATTTAAAACTGCTGTAAGCATGTAGACAAACTCCCATAAGCCCTTGCTATGGGCAATAACATTAAAGCAGGTCTATGAAGATTGAGAAGGACATTGATTAGCAACATGAAGTGTTGAGAAGTCTTGTAAATATCATGTGAGTAGCAATGTAATATTTAGACAATATAGAATTACACAGAGAATGGTAGAAATTTAGATCATTCTTATTTAATTAGCAATATCAACATCAACAAAGCTTCCTGATATTTAGCACACAAATTAAAGAACTTTCTGGAAACAGACAAAACCAAAGAGGATGGTAGGGATGGTTGAGATTTTTTTTTTCAAAATTATCAGTGAGATAATTTTTGAGGACTTAAAAAGTAAAGGAATAAATTAAAAGAATAAATATTATTTTGTTACTTTTTCATTTTATTAATTTTTTATTTCTTTTTATAAGCATGAATGTTATGACTGAATGTATATTTGCCTAGTGCCAACAGAAATTACAGGAGGTCTCTGAATCCCCTAATCTGGAGTTAGGGTTGACTGTGATAACTACCATGTGGGTACTGAGGATTGAAACAATGTCCTCTGCAAGAACAGTACATGCACTTAACAGTTAAGCCATCTCTCCGCTTATTCGTTTTCTAGCTATTGTTCAACATAAGAAGGAATGTGTTTGGATGGAATTCGTATGTGAAGACTTGAGTTGGGAATGATAATCTAAATTGATTACCACAAACAAGACATTTGCGACAGGCTGATGCTCAGGCATCCACAGGATCACAACAAAGCATCTAAATGGGCGATTGCCTCCTGAGTCTGAAATCACTTTTATTCTTTAAAGCGTTTTTGCTTTGAAATGTATGTGTTATTAGGGAAAAATTAATCAGTGGGGCACTTACATTAAAATAATTGAAATAGCCAATAAAATGGCATAAATGGCAAAGTGACAATGGTCCCAAGAAGAAGAATGCATCCAAATCAAAAGACAGAGCGGTAAATGTATGCAGAAACTTCATGTGTAGGTCACCACATTAATGTTTCCAATCAGCTCCATCCAGAACCTGATGCACATGATAACTTTGGGATGACATCATATATCCTTATCATCTTAATTATGAACCTTTAGCAGACAGTTTAATGCATGGCAAACCCATAAAGACTGGACAAGATTAAATAGTGTTGGCACAGCCCACTACATGCAAAATAAATGTAACAAAGTGACAGAGCAGGACTAATAGCTACAGCTAGTTGTAAAATAAGCCATATTTATGGGGCATCCTTGCAAGCTGAATTGCAAGATCAGAGGCTAATCCCTAAATCTTACAATTTTACAGTTTAGGTAAACCCACAGTTTATTTTGTTTTTATCCAATGCCTCATATCTAAAATCAACAGTTATTTAAACATAAATACTCAGACTAACATGAAATATTTCTATCTACAGTTAAGCTTTAATAAAAAACAAAAAAGCCAAGTTTTTTTTGAACCACTCTCAATCTTAATTTTATTTATGTTTGTATTCCCAATTTATGGGATGTTGTGGGGTTAGTTTAAAATACATAGAAATCAATTTAAAAGCATAAATACTGAAAAATAGATAGAAGATAGTAACTATGAAAGAAAAGAGACTTGTATTGTTCTCACTTGACTCGTTTGCTTCACTTTCCCGTAAGCCTTTGAGCTTTCACTAGACAGTGCCTCCAGGATACAATACACTTCAAAGGTTCAAGCAAAAGACACATTAAACTGGGAAATATGTGGAAAGTCAAATTATAAAGTGCTATGTCTGAATACCTGTAGGAAAATTCTGTGTATTTAGCTACTATCCTGGCCAAATCTAGAATTCTATAAAGAACTATATTCATTGATAAAATGTTTAAGAGTGTGATAATTCTTTACTAAAAATATGCAGGACTGAACAAGATCAAACCAGTTAGAAATTGTAGCATGGATGGGAGGCTTTGGAAAGGCCATATCCTTAGCTGAGAAGCTATTGGCAGTAGGTGGCTCCTTTGGGAGGCAGAGTCATTTGGGTGTTGGCCACTACTGACAGGTTACCCATACTCCAACGTGTGACCTTTACCCATGCATATTTGGGCAACACTAATCAAACTCAGTAGATTAAAAAAAGTAGTTAATTTCATTCAATATGCACAATTTTACTTAAGAAATTGAGAAAATAATGTTTTTAATTATCAGAAAACTATTTTAAAGGGTTATAAAAGAAGAAAGTAGAAAAACCAGAACTATAGCTATATGTTTAAAATCCAAGTAGAAGACTTACATGTAAAGAAAGAGTTCATGGTTCTAGTCGATGAAAAGTGCTGTTCAATGAGTAAAATGATGTGGAATTGAAAGGACACATATTTTACTACTGTATAAGAAACCTACTATACTTAGAAGTAATTGTTATGCTTTCAATATGAAATGTTTACCATAAATTACAGACTAAGAGTTTGAACACCAGCTAATGGACATGTAGGAAATAAATGGAGGGTTCCAACCCACTCAGTGGATTAATTCTTTGATGGATTCAGAAATTGATGGTGTTTATGGGAAAGGGAAGTAAATGGGACACTTGGATAACATTCTTGGAATTTTTTGTGAACCTGGTTTCCTTTTCTAGCCACCCTTTTGGTTCCTGTCCATGATGTTGTAGATTGCTTTGATCTGCCATGTCTTCCTCAACTTGACAGAAACCACAGAAACATGAGACAAACCAGATTTGTCCTTCTTTAGGAAGTTTTAACCATATTTTAACCACAGCAATGAGGAAAGTAACTTATATAATGTTGTACATTGTTTCAAGATAGCTACATGATTTTGATGTTCTCATCACAAAAACATAAATATTTCAATTGATGTCAGTGTTTCACAGCTGTTTAAATTATTTTATACGATGATATACATGGAAACACTACATTGTAGTCCATAAATACATGCAAGTATTATTTGTAAAATAAAAATAGAATAAATAACAATGAACTACAATTCCTTCTAAAATAAAGCAGAAAGACAAGGTTCAAAATGTACTGAGGAAGATTCTACTGATTTTTAAATTGAAAATTTAACATTAAAAATAAAAAAATGCAGCTTAACAAGGACCAACTGTAAATTTCTGATTTGATATTTGATTTTTTTTCTGGAAAAATATTTGTAATCTCATATTTGAAAATTTCAATAGAATCTAATAGTACATGAATTCTTCTTATATATTGTGTCTAAATGTCAAATAATTCATATATTTAAAGTGATCAATATAGCTGTATTATTTCTCTATTTCTTAATAAATACTACCAGATACCTAATTATGAGAATAAATAGATTATTTAGGTCTTCTGTTTTATAATTTTCCCTTCATGGCTTCTGAGCTGCAGTGGCATATCAAGGAGAAAGGATGAAGAATAATAAAAGTGTCAGTTCATGACTGAGATACATTATGACATCAAGAGAATGTCACCAATGATCTGAAGTCCTTCTATAAGGCTCCACAGCAGCAAGGTTCCACAAACTCTTATGGTGTGATGTAGTGAGGTATAAGCCTTGAACATAGTAACAGTAATGGGGCATGACACAAGGAACCTTAGCAACTGAAAATTGAAAACTTATTTTTAGACTGACTAGTGATTGGAAGTCCATCTCTTCTTGAAGAAAGTAAATGTTCAATATAATTTTTAGAGAGCTTCAAAACAAATTAAATGATTACCTTGCATCACATTAAATTCACAAAACGAAAAACATATAAATGAGTTGATAATTTTATTTGTCTTTCCTTAAAGGGAATAAGGTTTTCATGAATTGTAACATTTCTGCCTGGCTGTACTGAGTTTTGAATTATGAGAGCATTTTATTAAGTTGGAAATTGAATAAAATGGCACTTCTGTAAAGAGAAGGATCTTTAATTCGCAAATGGAATTCACTAAATATAAAGTCTTTTTTGTAGGAGGCCACGTGTTTGTTCCCAGCTGCTCAGACCCGAAATAATCACACAGAAACCATATTATTTGTCAATACTGTTTAGTCAATAGCTTAAGCATACTTTGGCCAACTCATATATTAAGTTAACCCATCTTCATTAATCTGTGTATTGCCACAAAACTGTGGCTTACTGGGTAAAGGTCCAGCATTTGGCTCCAGCGGCGCTACATGGTTTTTCTCTGACTCTGCCTTTTTACTCCCAGCATTCAGTTTAGTTTTCCCCACCTAGGTAAGTTCTGCCTTGCTGTAGGCCAAAGCAGTTTCTTTATTCATTAACGAATAAAAACATATATGCACACAAAACAAGCAAATTGAATAATACTTTAATGGTTCAGCAGACTGATTCTATGTATGGTGACATTCTTATGCTAACATTCCATTACCTTGTGATGTATACCAATTTCCTTCAAATTCAAACACTGTTTCCTTGGAGAGAAGAAAATATATGAGACTCAATAGGTAAACAATATTTACATGTCTATGAAAGGAGAAACTGATGAGATTCATAGTGCCCTACTCAATGTTACAGAGTTGAAACAAATGCTGAAAAGGAAGGATCTCTGATCTATTGAGCAGCTAGCAGCCTTTGGGAGAAGAGTCTTCACTTGCATGGTGTAACAGAACTACTTCTAAGTCAATGATGCACCTGTAATAACTTTTATCACATACTCTTCAAATAAGACTGATAAACTCATGATTTTAAAAGTTAGACTTAAGTGGAATTATTATATTTCTTTAATCTGTCTTCTTGCCCTATGGACAGTGACTGGAGACTGGATCATCTCCTTGGGAGTTCACAAAACAGTTCAGCATGGAAACAGGAATGTACAATTTATATAACTTAATATGGTAACTTTAATGCAATAAGCAGAAATTCCTTTTAGTTCATTTTGTTTTTATATTGTGAATCATATCAAATAATTTATACAAAAAGAAAGATTGACAAAGCTGGACATTTATTGATTAATTGTAAAGTTAGTATAGTTTTGTTTCTATTTAAGTAAATGCTTATTTTTGCCAAAATAAATATACAAAAATAATAAAACAATAACAAAAATGTAACTCATATTCTTGATTGGATACTCATCAAAAATCTTGGTACAAATACAGAAAACTGTAATACAGATTAGCAAGTCTTGTGTTCCTCAATAAAAAGTCGCCACCTAATTTAGATGAAATGTTTATGTACAGCATGTGTTCACGCAGTTGCATTAGACACATAATTATATATAGAAAGACTTTACCATATTAAATTTGCAAAGCACTAATTGAACATTCATATATAAATAAAGTTATTTATTAATGATACAAATTTTAAAGTAATCTAACAGTAAAACACACAAATACTGAAAGTGAATAAAATGCTATAATGAAGTCAAATGTCCAAATTGCTGTCATTGCTAGATCTCATTCAAATTTATAATAACATGTAACAGATAGCTTGATAGTACACGGTTTCAATGTTTGTTCAAACATGGTATCAAGATCCTGGTGTATAAACATCATATACACCAAACAAATTGGTGGAATTTGTTTTCAACTATTGACCCAAATACTGGCAATTAAATGGATATTAAATGTGATATAATTAAATCCCTTTTAGTCCAGACTGACATTGCTTCTATTCACTTCCACATAAAATATATAGTTTATTCCCACATGTTCCTTCAAATTTCATTTTGGTTAATTGGTTTACAAGTTATGAGTGTAGTAAACATTGGTTTTTAGTCTGGGAAACAGAGTGTATGAAGAAATTATTCTACTATGAGTTATATTAACATAATATACCTCTTCCATTGCTTCAATATGAACATTTATGTATCTGAGTATGTTACAGTATTTCTATTATTTCTAAATAGAAACATACATGCTATGCTGATTCATTAAGTTATTTTGTTTTTTATTTTACACTGCATTTTAAAGAATTGTATATTTGTGATAATGAATGTAATGTTAGAAACATGAGTGCTCTATAACAATGCTCTTTCTCTGAGTGTAAAATGTCTTCAGCATAAAAATAGTCTAAGGGAATCAGAGTCATCAATAAGCACTTTATGAGAAATAGCTGCACATCAGACAGTCTATGCTCAATATTTGCAGGGTTGTCTGTAGCTGTAAATACCATTTATTAACTTCAATGAATAACTAACTATTTTGCCTCCTAGGAAATTAATAGGAACTGAAGATGAGCAAGCATGGACATGGAAACATGTCAGATACTTTCAATATAAACAGACTACAGACATTGATGCATGCTTTACACATTTTATAACATGTTACTTTGATATATTGGCAATTCATTAGAAAAAGAAGATGGAAGACAATTTTTAAGTAAAATGCATTAAATTTCTGACCCTTAAAATGGCTACTAGCCATTCTTGTAGCATGAATTGATCTCATCAAAAAGGCCTAATCACACTAGCCTTTGGACATGAACTTAGGTCAATAATATACATGCTACTGCCCGTCTTCTACAACTTACAATGAGGGAAATAAGTACGGTTATTTCCATTATCATATTTGTATTTACTAGATACACTGAATGGAATTTATAGTCAATTTTTATTAATTTCTATGGTTCGCAACAATAATTTGTTTGTACTCTTTTTGCTGGATAGTCATTATTGCATGAAGTACACACAACATTTTAAAACCTTCCTTAGAGAATTCTGAAAGAGAAGAAAACAATTCCATTGGCCAAAGTGCAAAAAATTTATCAGAGGTGCTATGAAAATGGTTCTGTTTCCAAACCTCCCCAAGAAGAATATTATGTATTTGATCATTTTCTCATCCTTTGTGTCAGTAAATGAGATTGTAGAGTTCAAACTCATGCCAAGCTTGTCAGATAAGACTGCAATATGATGATTGTGCTGTGCCTCTGAGGCTCCTATGGAGAGACACATGTCCACTCTGATATTTTTTTAAAACAACTCTTAGGTCTTTACAACATGGAACTTACTGTCTTCAACTACAATTTCTAGAAGCTTTATTATGACATTTCATTTGCTTCTAGGTTGAACTATATCATTAAAAAAAACTTTATATTTTCTGACATAAACTTACTCTCCTAGTGATGATTTTCAAATCAACATTAAACAAACACATCTATATTCAGACTAGATTAGCTCTACAATAATCAGAAAAGCAATTAAAACCTAAGAAATTATGAGAGATATTTGTGTTTGTGTGCATGTGTGTATGCGTGTTTACAAGTATGCATGCATATGCACATGTGTGTGCTCCTGAGTGGAAAGTAGATATCAACATCAGTCACCTTTCCTAATTGCTCCAGTAATTGAATGTCAAGAACTGATGGTGACATTGCACGGGGAAGAGAGAAACATTTCCACTGGGTTATTCCAAGTTCCTTTCAAGACATGGATGCATATTCCAGATCTTGGGTTTTATAAGAAAATAAAAAAACTTTATATTTTGTGGTAATATTTGTTGATTGACTTATTTTTTCCTACTTTTTTTAGATAGGGGTGTTTCAATCCTAATAAGTTTATTATATCATCAATAGAAAATAATCCTTTAAAGAATCTTGTGGTATATTGTTTAATGTTGTCATATTATGAGTATATTTATGTGAAGGTAGTTCAGCTTGGGAAGTCTCCATCAGTGTTTTCTATGATTTCTATTTTTATAATTTAATATAATTTTATATTTAGCTATCTTTGTCCTCACAGAAATGTGATGTGGGATTTCCCTCTGTATGGTATGAATACGTTTTATTACCATTGGTTAATAAAGAAACTGTTTGGGCCAATAACTTAGCAGAATATAGCCAGGCTGGAGGAGATTATANAGAGAGAGAGAGAGAGAAGACAGAGTCAAGGAGGCACTGAGGAAGACAGACATCTGGACCCTTAGCCTTGGACCAATCCATAGATTAATTAAATTGGGCTAATTAAGATATAAGCATTAGCTAGAAGTATGCCTAAGCTATTGGCCAAACAGTGTTCTAATTAATCTAGTTTCTATGTTATTATTTGTGTTCAGAGGGCTGAGAAATGAATGAGCAGTCCCCACCTACAGAAATGTGCACATAACTTGGCAAGTGTAAAACTGTAGCGATTTTTAGTCTCTTGTGTTAAATAGGTATTAATAGGATCAGGCTTCAAGCACACTCCACATGCCTAAAGTCCACATAGTCAGTTCATTGGTATAAGGACATAACTAGGACAAATAACTCCTTAGGCTTATGTTCACTGTCTTCATTAAGTACGTCTAAGAATGAGCCACTTTCATATTTGCAGGAATCTCTGCTGTTAGGGTTGGTGGTGATACAAATCCTAGTATCACTCTGTCTTCATTATTGTCCTTGTTAGTTTCAGTATTATACCTGTTCTCAGCCACTTCATAATGTAAAATTTACATGCAATGCCTCATAAATGCTATCGTTTCTACAAAGTTCTTATTCTATAAGGTCCTACCTCTAAAATAAATCTTTATTTTGTATCATAGAGATACAAATATGCTAGCAAATATGAAGTAACTGAGTTTCTACTAAGTAATACAAGTTTTTCTATAAGGTCCTACCTCTAAAATAAATCTTTATTTTGTATCATAGAGATACATATATGCTAGCAAATATGAAGTAACTGAGTTTCTACCAAGTAATACAAGTTTGTCTGAACTGAAAACTTCAAAGTTTGGATTGCCTAAACTCATATGGCAATGCCTTCAAATGCAAGCCACATTAAGGATCTATAAGACTGATAAGAGGAATATTAACAGAGCCAACCATGTCTAATCTGAAGTAGCCACTGAGATGTTCTAGCACAGCCCATTTTCTATCTGAATTGTCCCTCTGACTGTGGGACATTTTGGAGCAGAGGTTATGATGGTTAGAAAGAGAATGTATCCCACAGAACAAATGTTTGAAAACTTGGTTTCCGGTTCGTCATGCTCTTTGGTGAGGTTGTGGAAGCACAGTCATTCATAAGGAATTTCATAACTTAAGGTATACTTTCAGTGTTTATACTCTCATTCAACTTACAGTTGGGTTACTCTGCTTAGTATTTGGGGTTCAGTATATGGATTTTTGGCTTTATGTTCTGGCTACCATACTTATCTGCTGCAATGACTCTTCACCAGGATGGACCCTTATTTCTCCAGCACTAGAAGCCAAAACAAACTCTACCTTCCGAAGTCCCATTTGGTTTTCATTTATCATCACAGCAATGAAAAGGTTTTAAAACTGTGCTTACATTCATACTCACATGTTAAATTTGATTTTACTAAACCCTAACTATATGCAATTTAGGGTGAGAAAGGCCCATAGATTAAAGATTAAATCCCCATTTCATCTGAAATTTGTTCAAAATTTAGCCTACTTTTTTAATTTAAAGTATTATGCAATTATTCTTAAAATCATTGAGAGCATATTTATTGAGTTCTGTTTACATTCTGGAAAAATATAGACAAGGAGAGGACTATGAAGAATTCCTCAGTTTCTTAGAATTGCCTAGAAACAACAACAGACATAAACCATTGACCATAATTTTCTTGATTACAAAAGCAAACTTTCACATTTAAATAGTCTTAAAAGAAAGGCATATTATATTATAGATGGGTGTATTTCACATTAGAGAAGATTTTTCCCTGATGAAAAATTGTTGTTGAAGCAATGGTGTGGTTTTTCTCAATTACTATGTCTATGAAGGTGAAAAACAACATTGAAAACGTCATAAAAAGTGCTAAAATGAAAAGTTTTTTTAATAAAAATATGGGAAAAACATACTAGAGACAAGCTGGGTTTTGCCAGGTAATATAACAAAGGAATGCATCAAAGCCTGTTATTGGTTTCAGAGTTGAGGAATAGCGTTGTGACATTCAATAGTGATTTGTGGGGTTTAGCTAAAGTTCTGACAGTACAGTAGTTCTGATAAGTAAAGGGCTTCTTCATGCTCTTGATCAGGCATTCAGATTATTGGACATAAAGAACTAACTTAAATCTTTCAAACTAGTGGGTCTCGAAATTTGCATGGACATTATTTTTGGAGTAAAAAGCAAGCAAACAACCAAAAATGATATTGAGGAAATCTATGCACTATTCTTACACTGTGCTATTATGTTAACACAGTAATCCAAATCCTTCAGTCAAGAAAATCAAAAATGTATTATTTGATCCCTACTTAGGAACTAGAGGTCAACAACAGAAACAGCTGATGTGAGAGGCAGGAGTACAGAACCAGGATGCTGAAACCTGCCCTTTTCCATAGCATGTTCATTCCCTTCTAAATCTTCTGTCACACAATTTAAAATTGTAACTCTCTTAATTGTTCAGTTCTTTCCCTAACTCTACATAGAATGTTAGAATAATACATATTAAAAATTGTTATACCCATATATTTTATTATTTGTTTCTGCCATTTACAAATATCTGAATAATAGAATTTTATAATTTTTGTTATTGAAATTACATTAAAATCCAAGGATTATGTACACAACAAGTCAAGCATTCAGCTGCATTTTTGAAGAAATACATAAATATATTTTGTGTGTTTTTTAATGGGAGGGAGGATGTGATATTTGATGAAAGAACAGCAATTGGATCATGTGAGATTTCCCTCTGTATGCTGTAAATATCATTGGTAAATAGAGAAAATGTCTTGGACCTGTGCAGAACAGAATAGAGATAGGCAGGGAAAACAAAACTGAATTCTGGGAGAATGAAGGCAGAGTCAGGAGTAGCCAGGTAGCCCCAACCAGAGATAGATGCCAGACAGAGCCTCTTGACAAGCCACAGTCATGTGACTATATACAGATTAATAGTAATGGGTTAAATTAAGATGTAAGAGCTAACCGATAAGAAGGTAGAGTTAATAGGACAATCAGTGATTTAAATAATATAGTTTCTGAGTGGTTATTTTAAGGCAGAGCAGCCAGGAACAAACAAGCAGCCTCCACCAACAAATTGGCATTCCAAAATGGTCTGAAACTTTGGGAACGGATGCCCACTGCCCATTTTGGGTCTGGATGCCTATTTGCCCTCTCAGGGTCAATAGGAAACTAGCTGAGACCATGCCCACTGCTCAGCACTCCCCGCATGTGTAGGCAATGAAATCAGGTCTAGTGGGTGTAAACGGACAGGAGAGAATGGCAGATTCCCACTGTAGTACACAGAGATATTTGCATGCCATGCAGTGCTCTGCATGGCAGATTTATCTCTTACTCAGATAAAAAAGGTTTATATGCTGCACAGTTCTTCCCAGATTTGAGGTGGTGATGATGGTCCCCACAGGGCAGTTCAGAGGCAGTAAACATGTTTCCTCCATGTTGGACTGGGCAGAACCAACAGGCAGGGCAGAGAGAGAGAAAGAAAGAAAGAAATAAAACAAAAGAAAAAAACAAATACTCTTCTGGACAATCAGTGATTTAAATAATATAGTTCTAATTGGTTATTTGGGTTCTGGGTAGCCAGGAATGAACAAGCAATCTTCATACAACAATTGAAGAAGTACCACATTGGGGTAGCAGGTGTATTCTGAAGCATTATTTAGTGCAGTTTTCCTGAGGCTTAAAGGGGAGAAGTCACTGAGTGCTGCTCTTTCTGGCAGGGTGAGACTGTCGGGGTTCCACATCAGCCTTTACTTTGTTGCCTTACATTTGTTTATAGCTAGTTCAGCAGTAAACACTGGGAAGCTTGTCAAGAAGACATCCAAGTAGCTTCTCTGTTCAGAGTTTGTTCTCCCACTGGCAGTTCTTTGTACTGTTTCCTGCTGATAGCACAATTTCAGCAATTTCATAATACTATTGTTTCTGAAAATAACACAGAAACAGACACCCCCAGTCACTTCACTGGGGCCCCTGATGAAGTAGAATCTGCAGTTTTCAAATGTCCTGTTTTTGCGGGGTATGAAATGGGTAGATGGGGAAAGAGGTTTTCTTCTGTTTGCAAGGGAAACTTGTACAAGGCAATGTAAAACTCAGGTCTGCTATTTCTAGGTCACACACTAAGAGGCCCATTAGAAACTCACCTTTAATCTCTGCAAAGATGTCAATGAAATTATTGGTCTCAAGTTTATGCTGCCTGTAGGCCAATGTAATTTCACTTTCCATACCAAATCTATACCATATTATATCATTTTCTATGTGTTCTACTGCTCCAGATACATTTATGAAAGTCAGTTCCTATTTGGTTTTTAGATCTGTCCTATTTACCTGTTCCAACAGAGCTGATGAATCAACTTCTGTAGCTTAGCACTTGATAGACTGAGATGGGACAATTTTGCAACATTTGAACTCTTACAAATACAGTTATAGTTATCTGTGCTCTTAGTTAAGGAAACTTCTCTTCACCTTCCAAATGCTAATCAAGATGAATGCAAATTTTCTTCATTTTAATTCTGAAGATGCAAAATGATACTGAGCTTTCTGAAAAGTCTGGTTTACATGGAGATATATGCAAATATACTTAAAGGATTGTGGTGCTAAAGCCAAGGCATCCACAAGCTATATTATATACAGAGAGCTGCAAAACGTAAGATAGGATAAGCCTGAGCATAGTACTTCAATGTGGAAGAGTAGATATTAAAATAAGTTTAAGGGCTGATAAGTTAATAATCTGAAATAAAACTTTACTATTTAACATTCCTCCATCAGGTCAATATATTAAGGAAAAAAAATTTAATCACATGATATACATAGAAAGAATTTTAAAAAGTACAGAAGTACTTTAATGATGAAATCTATGTATGAATATGGATGCTTCTTCCTGGTAAAATATATTCAGTAGAAATCTATATAACAGAAAAATTAGTAGGCAGGAGCTCATATACTTCCTACTAACATCAAGAAGAATGGGAGGATGTTCTTGCCCAACACTCCTTTTTAATCATGCTGATGGTGCTTCCCAATAAAATAAAATTTTTAAGAAGAATTAAGCAAAGGGGTAAGTGAAACTGTGTTTGCAAATGGGTAACGAAATATAAAATATAAAGGAATAATCCTCAGCAATGACAGTGAAACTCTAGAAGCTGATTAATAATTGAGACGAGGTTCCAAGATATAAAGTTGAACAACAAGTCAAACATCATTCCATACAACATAAACAAACAAATTCAACTTACACTAGAAACAAAACATAATTTACAGTAATGTACAACCTAACTGAATGCTATGCATCAGTTTAACAAAATATGAACATAAACTATGAAACTTACAGAAATTGAAAATAATAATTGAAGATGAAACCAATATACAAGAATAAAAACATATAATATTGTTAAGATGAATATTCCTGGTAAAAGATACCATAGGAAACCAAGAAAAAACAATCAAACAGATAGTGGAAACAGTTCAAGACTTGAAAACTGAAATGGAGGCAATGAAGAAAACATAAACAGAGGCCCGGCTGGATATGGAAAATCTTGGTAAATGAACAGAGACTTCAGAGAAAAGCATAACCAACAGAATACAAGAGATT
>LOEQ01003895.1:0-10392 GCA_001685075.1 Bramus lutescens
CTTAAAATAAATACCCCTTTAATTCCCAACTGGTGTGGGATTGTTTATGACTTACGCCTTCAAGGTTATGCATGGGCATACACAAAAAAATAAAGGTAATGTTTCAAAGATTGAATGATATTATTTTGGCAGAACAAGGCAGCCAGGCAGTGGTGGCTCCCACCTTTAATCCCAGAATGCAGGAGGCAGAGGCAGGTGGATCTCTGTGAGTTTGAGGTCAGCCTGATCTACAGAGTGAGTTCTAGGACAGCCAGGGCTACAAAGAGAAACTCTGTCTCCAAAAACAAACAAACAAACAAACAAAAAACAAAAACAAAAAAGAACAGCAAAAGCAAAAAAGAACAAGGCAGGGCTGGAGAGATGACTCAGTGGTTAAGAGTGTACATTGCTCTTCCAGAGGACCAGAGTTAGATTCCCAGTACCCACATGAAGCAAGCAACTCATAACTGCTCCAGGGAATCAGGGATCTTTGGCTTCATCTGGTGAATGCGTGCACACACAATTTTATTTATTTATTTTGGTTTTTAGAGATAGGGTTTCCTTGTGTATCCTTGGCTATCCTGGAACTCCCTCTGTAGACCAGGTTGACTTTGAAATCACAGAAATCCACCTGCCTCAGGCTCCCCTGGTTACACACCCACACTATTTAAAATAAATAATTTTTTTAAAAAAAATAACAAGGCAAAGCTTGTGTGTGGACATGGCAAGAAACAAGTCTTTTCTGAGATGGGTGGACCAGCCCAGGAGAAGCACAGGTCTCCACTCTCCATGGATAGAGACTGCCCTGCACTGCTGAAGAGACATACAGACGAAGTATTTGTGCACACTTGAAACAGTCACAGTGAGACTGACCAGGGCTCAGTAGCTGTTGCCTAATCCACGCTTCTGATAGGATCTAAAAGATGAAGACAAATAAGAGGTCCAGCGGTGTTCATGGAAAGCATGTGGGAGACACACATTTATTCTTATTTTGCTTGGCTCCTGGGGGTGTAGCCCAGCTGGTAGAATGTTTGCCTAGCACTACATAAAACTGAGTATTGTGATTCACACCTATACTCCCAGCACTTCAGGAGGTGGAGGCAGGAGGATCTGTGTTTGGGAGTAGGCTCAGCTACATAGCAAGTTCAAAGCCAGGCTAGGTTGCTTGAGGTCCTGTCTAAAAAAAAAAATAGTTGCTTATTATTACTCTTTTTTTTTTGAGTCAGTGTCTCCTACAGGCCAGGCTGACTTCCACCTTGCTATGTAGTAAAGGAATACCTTGAATTCCTACTCCTTCTGCCCCACCTCCCAAGTGCTGGGAGTACAAGCGTGTACCACCTACAAGTTCCTTTAAATTTAGCACATCTCTCCTTGGATGCCACTTATTTATTGCAGAAAACTAACCTTTGTCTCATGAAGCTTCTCACACGCTGGGTTTGCCACTTGTGTTGTGTTAGACATTCCTCTAGTTTAGTGTTTTATGTACAACAAGAGGTGCCCTAGAGAGTGGCCAGCTATAGCCTCGGCTCTGATGAATATCGCTGCCCAGGAGACAGCTTGGTTCTTCTGGCTGGCAAGCTCTTCTGAATGTCCTCATCCTTCTCCTTCTAAGCCCCGGACACCTGAACAAGCCATTGTCCCCACCTGTGAACCAGTATATGCTAAGCCCTCTGCTCGAGTTCAGCCTAAGAACTCTCAGGCTTACTGGACACCTTCTTCAACCCGTGCTTCAAGGGCAGCAGCCTCCCAGCCTAAAAGCCAAAAGCTTCCTGTAGCCCATGAAGTCAGTCTGTTGAGGACTGGCTGCTTCAGTTCACAGCACCACACAGAGAGAGGATTCGCTGGAGGGTGTCATTTGATAATTCTGCCAGCATTTGGGAGAAGTACCAGGGCTTCTTTGCTGATTTCCTCTCTGCCTAGAGGCCCTGGGGGACTGTGGGTGTGTGATTTCAGTAGATTTCATCCAGGCCCCCCGGTGCTGGGGAGTTTCCGTAGGTAGTGCAGCAGAGCATGCCTGGCTTCAGCTGCACCCAAGCTGCAGCAATTGCAGAGCTGCACACTTNCAAAAGCTTCCTGTAGCCCATGAAGTCAGTCTGTTGAGGACTGGCTGCTTCAGTTCACAGCACCACACAGAGAGAGGATTCGCTGGAGGGTGTCATTTGATAATTCTGCCAGCATTTGGGAGAAGTACCAGGGCTTCTTTGCTGATTTCCTCTCTGCCTAGAGGCCCTGGGGGACTGTGGGTGTGTGATTTCAGTAGATTTCATCCAGGCCCCCCGGTGCTGGGGAGTTTCCGTAGGTAGTGCAGCAGAGCATGCCTGGCTTCAGCTGCACCCAAGCTGCAGCAATTGCAGAGCTGCACACTTGACTTCACATGCTGAGCCCAGCTTCATCTCCTTTGCTACGCTCTGGTGGCAGAGGTGCTAATCTGATCAGGAAGACTCTGGGTCAAAGCTGTCTATCTGACACCTTGCTGTGTTCTTGATCTAGTATGTTGGCTCCTGGAGTACAGCTGGGGACACCCCTTGGTTGACTTGGCAGAAGTCTGTAAGCATCCTTTAGGTTTTATCTGGTTCTTGCAGAGGTCAGACTAGAAAGTTAAAAGGGGTGTTGTAGAGGCCGCACCCAAACCCTGTTGGTTGTCAGAGTAGCACCGATTTCTGCCTTCCCTCAGGTTGCTATGGTTGCTATGCAGGTGTCCTAGGAAATGGGAAACACTCTTGTGTTTATAGAAAGTGGATTTACTGGCATGTCACTTTCCAACTGAAGAATCAGAACAAGGGGTTGGGGATGCAGCTAAGTTGGTAGAGTGCTTGCCTGGACTGCATGAAACCCAGCACCCTGCATAAACCAGGCATAGTGGTGCACACCTTCCTTCCTAGAACCCAGAAGGTAGAGAAGCTCAAAGTTGCCCGGGATTACGTAGCCAGTTTGAGACTAACCTGGGCTACAAGAGACTTTGTCTTTAAAAAGGTGGAGGGGGGAGGCAGTGGTAGCACATGCCTTTAATCCCAACACTTGGGAGGCAGAGGCAGGCAGATCTCTTTTGAGTTCAAGGCCAGCCTGGACTACAAAAAACAAAACAAAAAAAACCCTGAGCAACAAAAAAGAAAGGACAGAGCAGAGAGAGAAAGTAGGAAGGAATCAGGCCTGGGTGGCTAAGTAAGGACCATTGCCGCCCACAGTGGTACCAGCACCTCTCCCAGGACACGGGAGGTAGTGGGGCTGAGGTAGGACATATGAATCCACACATCTTTTAACAACAATTTTTGCAAAATTCCTGAGAATTTCACAACTGCTTCTCACTCACCAGATAAGGGCAGCTCCAGCTTGGAAGAACCTACCAGCTATGGTCACTTTGCCCTGGGGAGTCCAAGTGCTGAGAATTGTTTGTAGTCACCCTCCTGAGAATCCTACACCGAGAACTGACTTCTGCTCAGACCCACCACACCATGTTTCCTTTTCTCCCAGGGTTGATGGCTTTATTGTGTTTATATACCACGGTTTTTAATTTTAATTATTTATATTATTTGTGTGTCTGCATGTGCTGCGAGAGCACCTTCCGCTCCTTCAGCCAATAGCTGCTGAAATGCCAGCCCACTGGGCGTGGTCTTTTTCTCTTTAAAAAAGAGCGGCAGCCCTCTTCTAGCTCTCGCTTCCGGCTGTTGCTCCAGCGGCTAGACTCCTTTCCTGGCTGTCAGTGTTCTGTAAATTTTTCCCCTAAAATAAATACCCATTTGAATCCAAATTGGTGTGGGATTATTTCACGCAGTGTGTGTGTGTGTGTGTGTGTGTGTGTGTGTGTGTGTGAGTGATGTGCGGGCATCAGAGACCAACTTTGTGGAGCTGATTCTCCCTGCCCTATTTTATGTTGGTTCTGGGGAATCAAACATAGACCACTGGGCTTTTTCACACCCCAACCCTTCTGTCTGTCCTTCATTTGTCATTGTGTCCTGGAGATGGCTCTGCAGTAGCATTGCAAGACAGCTATTTCTGGGTTCTGCCTGAGAACATAACCCAGTGCTGAAACACCTGACTAGCAGGTACCAAACCATAGGGTCCATTCTTTGCACCACAGAAAACCCAAACAGGAACAAAAGCTTCCTGTAGCCCATGAAGTCAGTCTGTTGAGGACTGGCTGCTTCAGTTCACAGCACCACACAGAGAGAGGATTCGCTGGAGGGTGTCATTTGATAATTCTGCCAGCATTTGGGAGAAGTACCAGGGCTTCTTTGCTGATTTCCTCTCTGCCTAGAGGCCCTGGGGGACTGTGGGTGTGTGATTTCAGTAGATTTCATCCAGGCCCCCCGGTGCTGGGGAGTTTCCGTAGGTAGTGCAGCAGAGCATGCCTGGCTTCAGCTGCACCCAAGCTGCAGCAATTGCAGAGCTGCACACTTNCAAAAGCTTCCTGTAGCCCATGAAGTCAGTCTGTTGAGGACTGGCTGCTTCAGTTCACAGCACCACACAGAGAGAGGATTCGCTGGAGGGTGTCATTTGATAATTCTGCCAGCATTTGGGAGAAGTACCAGGGCTTCTTTGCTGATTTCCTCTCTGCCTAGAGGCCCTGGGGGACTGTGGGTGTGTGATTTCAGTAGATTTCATCCAGGCCCCCCGGTGCTGGGGAGTTTCCGTAGGTAGTGCAGCAGAGCATGCCTGGCTTCAGCTGCACCCAAGCTGCAGCAATTGCAGAGCTGCACACTTTGGGTCTGTGGACTAGGCAAAGGTCCTGGGGAGTTTGCCTCACAGCAAGAACGACAGGACTGGTGTGAGCTCAGTGGGTTCAAAGTGATCTGGTTCAAGCTAACTCAGGGTGTACCCTTGTGCTTCCTGTGAAACAGGAAATGGGACGGTTAATATTGACTCAATATGACAGACTCTAGAACCACTTAGGACATAAACTTCTGGGTATGTCTGTGAGGGAGTGTCTAGGTTAGGCGAACTGAGGTGGGGCAGCACTGTGCCATGGGCTGGTCTCTCAGACTGAGTGGAAAGGAGAAGAGAAAGAAACCTGCCAGCATTCGTCTCTCTGCTTGCTGACTATGGATGCAGAGTGACCAACAGCTCCAAACTCTGCCTTCTTTGACTAAACTGTGAGACAGAATAAACTCCTTCTTCCTTAAGTTTCCTCTGTTGGGTATTTTGTCACAGCTACAGGACAGTAACTAAGATTGGAAGGAAAACAGAACAAAAGAACGGAACACAAGTGATGAACCATGCTGAAGTGGCAGTCACTTGGAGGGTCTCCTTTTCTCCCCTCCCCAGCTCCACCTGGCAGGCACTTTCAGCTAAGGTGGAGCTGGGTAGTCCCAGGGATAACAGAGAAACCCACTCAAGAGCGGCAGAAGCAGAGTCCTTGTCCACCTCCACCTGTGCTGTCCAGCTCCTTGGCCCACCCTTACTGTCACACTCCTTAGTATACTTCATAGAACTCCAAGGCGACCTCATAAATACAGCCAAGCCCAGCTTCCCCATGAACTGTGACCTGTAACTTTCAGGAATCCTGACTAGCCTGGATGTCATAATGACACAACACACTTGACTCACAAAATGACAAGGCTCATGGTGGACCATCCAGGGCTGTGGGAGGAGCCGATTCCGTTGGGAACCTCTGGTCTTTTTCTCAGTACGTAGCTTGTATTGTCATAGCTTGTATTCATTCATCTTCATTTCTTGGAATATTGCTTCATGATCACAAAATATCTGCTGCAGATCCAGAAATTACTTCTATGCCTCAAGGGGAAAGACAGAACGGGAGAAAGAAAACAGTGTGAGTCTCAAGAAAGCAGAAATTTCTCCCAAAATTTATCAGAAGTATCCTGTGGCTACTCCTAGATGAGAAATTTTTTTAGCCAGGCCTGTTACCTACCTCTGGAGATAACAGTGTAGCCAAGGTGTTCACCAAGCCCCGGGGCATTGGGAGCTACTTGGCAGGCAAGAACAGATAACCCTTGGCTTTAAGTGACCAGAATCTATTCTTGGAGCCTTGTAGAGTTCGCATCTTTTTGCATATATCTTGCCAACCTGACATTTTTTTTTTTTTACCAAGGGTCAGTGGCAAGTGACCTGTTACTCCTTGCTAGACCCCTCTCAGTGGCTCCTCCTACTTGATGTCTCTTCCCATGGAAGAGCCTGCCTGACCTCAGTTACTCACCACTGTTGTTCCGGGCACCCACTTAGGTGGCCCATACTTAGGGACAGCTCATGCCGGAATTCTTGGTCTGGGTTTCCCAAACCAAGGCCTGGCCTTCTTCCATGTGATAAAAGGGACCAAGATCCAAAGTTATGGTGGAATGCTCAGGAGGAGTCAAGGCTGTCTGGAAATATTGGGTACGTGAAGAATTGTTCTATTATTTCAGGCAGATGGCCCAGGTGATTGTGTGAGGCCCTCTCTGGATCCCTCAGGAAGCTCAGAGACTACTGGCATTGCTCTGGACACAGACTCAGACTCTGACTCTCTTCCTTCCCTTCTCATGTTGCAGAAATCTGTGAGCCTCAGACCCTATAGCACAAGGCAGATATGTGGTGCTCAATCCCCTGGCCACCCACTTGGGGAGGTGGACCTATTCCAAAAGTGCTAGCTGCTGAGCACACCACAGGCACCACATTACTGTCTCCCTGTCCAGAAGGTACACACAGGGCACTGGTTGGGGTGAGTCAGCTAGGAAAACTGCCCTTGCTTCCTTCTTGTTGTTTGACCTCTTGGATTGATCCGCCAGTGTGGGTCACCATTTTAACAGGAAGAGGAAGAGGAGGAGGGAGAAGGAGAAGAGGGAAAGAGAAGGATGAGGAGACAGAGGGAGAGAAGGAGAGATCTCTCTTCTCCCTTGTAAGCAAGCATTGGCCTCTTGTCTCTGTGGCTTCTCCCAAACTTCCAGTCCCTCAGGTTTCAGCATTCGCTACACACTCCAGTATCCGTGCGATTTCAAACATCCCTAATGTGGCTCATCTGCCGGAGCCTGGGACTGTGCTTTGTCTGCCTCTGTGACTCCATGGTTCTTGGTGGCCCCTTCCCCCTGATGCACTCTGGAGGTTCTCAGCTGGAGCCCATGGGCACAGGGCGAACCGAGTTCTCCTGCAGGTAGAGTTATAACCCATAATGTGCTGTTTGCCTTCTAGGCTGACCTGGAAGAACCTCTAAGTGGCTGCTTTTCTGCAGAACTCTGGACCTGGCTGTTCACAGGATGTTGAGGAAGCTGTGTTAATTCTGCTTCCAGGTCAGAGGCCGCTGTGCCATTAGCTCCTATCAATCACTGTGACTCACTATGGATTCCCCAGTATCTGTGTATCTGTTCTCATGTTTCTGGGACCTGCTTTATGCTCTGTGGGTCTCATTCCACACATCCCAATGCTATTTATTTATTTGTTTATTTAAAGTAGTGATTCCATATAAAGAAGAACTGACTTTGCGTGTTCTGAACCTTCCAGAGCAAGAGCAGGAAGCGCATGTGTATTATAGACATTGTTCATAGGGAAAGGCATTTGCCTGTAGCTCTAGGAACTGAATCACAAATGATTACAAGCGGCTTGCCTGGCTCTGTGTTTGGGAGTGGAGGTAGCCTTTGCCTACCCTCTTGAGCATGCTGTGCGCTCACTTCCTCCCTGTCTACAGCAAGCAAGGTCAGTCTGTGTGTCTGGCATGTGGCAACCATGCCTGCCGGAGGAACACTGTGCTTGTGAAAATGCTCAAAGCCCCTTCTCCGTCACCTCGGCACTGCCACCGTAGACTCTGCTGCGCTGTGAACGCAGGAAGGAGTGCACGCCCAAACTCAGGGCCACCCCTCACTCCTTTCTGTCCCCCACTCTTGCTGACTCGGAAGCCCTACCTTTCCCCAGGCCTCTGTCCACTCCAGCCCCAGGTCAGACTACTGTTCCTGGCAGTCACCAGGTCAGGGTGTTGTACCTACTGGGCAGCATCCCCAGCTCCTAACCAGCTTTTCCCTCTTTTGTATTTTCACCATTTATCTGGTGATTTCTGAGTCCAGACGTCTATGAGGGGCATAAAGGTTCCAGTTTGGAAGTGTATACTTGTCCTAAGTGCTGTCATTCAACAACTAGATCCAGTGACTTTTATGAAGGTCCCAGTGGGAGATCCCAGCAGGAAAGCTGGGTGGGAAGGGGGAGCTGCAGCAAGGCCCCTAAGCTGCTTGGAACTGACCAGGTTCTACTTTGTTGCCCCTCTTGAATCTAGCCCCTTCAGCCCATCAAAAACTCTCGTTCTCCTGATAGTCCTCCCTTTACTGCCCTGGTTTGTGGACCACAGTCTATCTCACTGTGCCTACACTGGCAGAGAATTGATGTCATTGTCCCATGTCACAAAATTGCCCACCCCAAAGCAGTGGTTCTCAACCTATGGGTTGCAACCCCTTTGAGGTCGCCCGACCCTTTCACTGGGGTCGCCTAAGACCATCTGAAAACACAGATACTTACATTAACAAAATTACAGTTATGAAGTAGCAATAAAAACAATTTTTGTGGTGGTGGTGGGGGGTTCACCACAACTTGAGGAACTGTCTTCACAGCGTTAGGAAGATTGAGAACCACTGTCCAGAAGTGTGAGTGTCCTGCATGGTTGAATGCATTCTGACAGCTGAATCTCAGATCTCAGAACTTTGTTGAAAAATACAACTCTCTTTAGTAGTCGGTCTCTGTGTCTGATCTAACATCCACTTAAATGTTCTAGCTTGGCAGGCCACTATTTTCACCAACCCCAAAGCTCAGCATGTCCTCAGACAGCATCTGAAGCCTACAGCCAATATTCCCCTTCTCTGCTGTAATCCACCTGCCTGAGGTTCCCACCAGTGTGTCTGAAAAGTGTCTTGTTTATGACTGTTCAAAGTGGCAGTGTGAGCATATGCTTACCTTCCAAAACCTGGCTTAGAGCTCAGAGTCCCACCTGAGCAGCCTCAGCCGCAGATCCAGGTCCAGCTCACCTGTTGTGTGTCTTTATTGTTGGGACTAAATGGCCCCACTTCCTATTATTTGGATGTATGCCTGTTATGGGCCATCGTCTAGAATGGCTGGTGAGTTATGCAAACACGGGCATAATGATCACTTTGGTCCTTGAGTTTATTAAAAGCAATGGTGGTGGACTGTAAACTGAGATAAAGATGTTTGAAGGAGGATTACTATTTGGCAGAGACTTGGGGGATCATATTAATGAGAAATGAGCACCTGAGAGCACCCCTTTATTCATTGAGGCTCTAAAGATTCCCACTTCTGGCTTTTTGGATCAACAGTGCCAATGAGAACAAAGTAAACCCAGATAAGATGTCTCGTAAGCCTGTAGAATGGAATTGGAGCCCTAGTAGAATCATGTGGATCAAGAAGAAGCAGAAATCCAGACAAGCACGCTAGCTGGGTTCTGTCTTCATCCCCAGGGTCTGCTGATTGGGGGTGAGAAGCTGGGGATTACTTTTGGCCACACAAGAGTAGGTTTCAGGCCTGCCAAGATCAGCGCCCCATAACTTCCCAAAGTGAGTGGTAAGTTCAGTGGGTCACATCCTATGAATAAAGAGGAAACAAGCATGAATCAAAGCAATCATGACTGCAGCCTAGTTCCCAGTCACCAGTGACCCCAAAAGTACCTACCAATGGTATAGCATTGGTGACCACAGGTTGGCCACACCTCGGAGCACCTGGCTGAAATAGAAGGATCATCTCTGGATAAAGACATCCCACTCGGCCTCAAACAATTCATGAGGCCACTTCTTCAATGCAAGTGCTCTGCCTTTCATCAGAGATCACTGGGAATGGAAGCAGACATGAGAACACAACTTAGAAGAAGCAGAAAAAACAGGTGATAGAGGCATGCAAGGCTCTAGAGAAGAAATTATCAGGGTTGACAAGATGGCTCAAGTAAGAGCTCTTACTATGCCTGGTATGTTTTTTGTTTTAAATGGCATTTATTAATTTATGTGTAGTTATGTGTGGGCATATGGCTACAAAAGCTCATATGTGGAGATCAGAGGACAGCTTGTGGAGCCAGTTCTTTCCTTCCAATATGTGAGTCCTGAGGATTGAACTTAGGTCATTAGGCTTTACTTGGTGAGACACCTCAGAGGAGTGGGTTTTCTCCTCCCACCATACTGGTTTGCACTCAGTTTGCCAGACTTGGTAGTAGGCACCTTTACCGTTTGAGCCATCTCAGCAGCACTAGGCACAGGTATCTTAACATGGTTTGTACCAATTAGTTGTCATAATCACACACCTCTCCATTTCTTGGGCACTCCAGCAATTGCTGTACATGAAGCTGAGGATTCTGCAGGTACTCGCTTGGGCCAGGCTCTTCTCTGAAGTTCTTCAATTCTGGGCTCCCTGATGCATCTGTGTAGAAGGAGCTGCGGGCAGGCCTGCTTTTCGTCCCACCCAGCTCCCGCATGGCTAGCTTTACACCTGAAATAACAACACACAAAT
>LOEQ01003895.1:10402-32738 GCA_001685075.1 Bramus lutescens
CTACCTATGTTCTGACCTATCAGGCCAAGCAGTTTTCTTTATTAATTAACCAATGAAAGCAACAGATAGATAGAAGACACTCCTACATCACATCTGTGTGTCAGAAGGCAGAGGCAGTCAGACCACTTTGAGTTTGAGGCCGGCCTGATTTACATAGTGTCAGGGCAGCCAGGACTACATAGTGAGATCCTGTCTCAAAAAAGGGGGATGGGACAATTGATCCTGAATTGGCAAGATGACTCAGTAGTGTGTTGGCTAGTTTTGTGTTAACTTGACACAATCTAGAGTCTCCTGAAAGGAGGGAATGGCAATTGAGAAAATGCCTCCGTAAGATCAGGCTTTAGGCAAGCCCGTAGAGCATTTCCTAATCATTGATGAACGAGGGCCCAGTCCACCCCTGGGCTGGTTCTGGGTCATATAAGAAAGCAGGCTGAACGAGCCATAAGAAGCAAGTTAGTGAGCAGCAATTCTTGGTGGCCTGTGCATCAGCTCCAGATACTTGAGTTCCTGCCCTGACTTCCTTTAATAATGGACTATGATGTGGAAGTGTAAGCCAAATGAACCCTCTACTGCCCAGCTTGCTTCTGATTGTGGTGTTTCATCATACCAATAGTAACCCCAACAGGACAGTTTTACTGAGTGTTTGCCAAATACGCATAAAGGCCTGAGTACAGATCCCCAGCACCCATGTTAAAGCAACAGCAGCACATACCTGTAATTCCAGCAATGGGAAGGTAAAGACAGAGGATTCGTAAGGCTTCCTTGCCATCTAACCAAACCAGACAGCTGCAGATTCAGTGAGAGACCTTGTCTCAGAAAATATGGTGTAGGTGAGATGGTTCAGCAGGTAGAGGTGCTTGCCACTAAGCCCCATGGCCTGAATGTGATCCCTGAAACCCATGTAGTGAAAGAGAATGGATTTCCAAAGGTTTCCTTCTAACCTTCACAGACACACTGACCCATAAACACATGAGAGAGAGAGAGAGAGAGAGAGAGAGAATAGATAAGTAAAAAAAAATTTTTTTTAAAGGTAGAGTGTAATTGAAGACACCTGGCACTGACCGCTAACCTTTACACACAGTATAATGCGCGCACACACACACACACACACACACACACATACGAATAAAAACACATGTAACTACATATCACACGCACAAACACACATATGCACTCACCTCATTGACAGGACCTTTAACCTTCGAAACCCCCTCCTTTACATGGGGTTAGAGCTTCAGCAAGTGAGCTTGGGGAGGTGACACAAACGTCTTACTTTATGCTTTTGATTAACCCCAATTATAACTCTATTCCACAATTCTCTGCTCAGTCTTCTTTTGCTGGAAGCTTGGGGTTGGTTCACATTTTGAGTTGCTGGGAACAAGTTACTTTGAGTAAGAATTCACAGGCATGTTGTCCGTGAGCATGAGTTTTTATTTATGTTGGAACACTGGGCCTTAAAGTCAGCTAATGCCCATCTGGTGTTATTCTGAATTTTCATGATGATCACCACCAATGAGAACCTTCTCAAGTGTCTACTGGCTATTCTTATGACTTCCTGTGTGACATATTTTCAGACTTTTTTAGTCTTTATTTCACTGAGCCATTTGTCACTTTAAAGTTTACAATTCATCTTATTATTTCATCTTATTATTGAGTTGTAGCAAGTTTTAATATTTTGGGGAATATGAGGCTGGAAAGATGGCTCCATATTTAATAGCACTGGCTGCTCCAGCACTATAAACGGAGACTGCTTGTTTGTTTTCCAGCTGCCCAGACCCAGATAATCACACAGAAACTATATTAATTACAACATTGTTTGGCCAATGTCTCTAGCATATTCCTAGATAGCTCTTACATCTTAAATTAACCCAATTCTATCAATATGTGTATCACCATGAGGCTGTGGCTTACCTGTAAGGTTCCTAAGATTCTGGTGTGTCCTTCTCCTTTGACAGTTACACAGTGTCTCCCTGACTCAACCTATTCTCTCTCTATATATCTCTTCCAGCCTGGCTATATTCTGCCCTGCCATAGGCCAAAGGAGCTTTATTCATTAGCCAATTAAAGCAACACATATACAGAAGGACATCCCACATCACAGTACAGGACCCCAGTTTGATTCCCAGCTACTGCATGTTGGCTCACAACCCTCTGTAACCCCAGTCCCAGGGGAATCTGACACCCTCTTCTGGCCTCCTCTGGCACAGCACACAAGTAGTGCAAGACATGTATACAGACAAAACATACACATAAAATAAAAATAAAAGAAAAAATATGGGATTGAAGTCCTTTACCATAGATATATGTTTACACATGATATGAGTATATAAAATATACATATATATAATGCTATATATAACATAAACATATTCTCCTGGTTTGTGTCACCTATTGATTTTCTTGGTAACTTTTAATTTCAGTGAAGTCTAGTGTTCTCTGTGTCCTGTCTTAAAAAAAAACTTTGTCCTTTAAATAGAGAAATTTTGAGGTTTAATTGTTGCTTTTAATGCAATCATCCATGGTAATGTTCCATCTAGAATGGGGCGGAAGACTCATTTTTGTTATTCTTGCTGCAGCTCTTTCTCCATTGAAGTGCTCTGCCATCCTTGCCAGAGCCAAGTTTGAGCATGGAAATATGGGTCATTTGTGGACTCCCTTCTTGGGTGCCTTGGTCTATGCATCCATCCTCAGAAGGTCTGGTTGTGCTGAGGTTAATCTTTAATCTCTGGGTGGACTTCAGAATAGCTCACCTGCCATCCAAAGAGATCTCCTACAGCTTTCTAGTCAGGTGTTTTTTTTTTTATTTGTTTGTTTGTTTTATTAGCAGAGTCTTGCTAAGTAGCCCACCCTGGCCATGGATTCATGGCCCATGGTGTGTGGCACCAAGCCTGACTTTTCTCTTTAGATTTTAAATACTTTCCTCAGTGTTGATATATAGTTTTCAATGTAGATGTTTCAGACAGATTTTTAATAAGTTCATGACAGTGACTTTTCCCCTGATATTTCTGTAATCAACAATTTTAAAGGTCTTTGCACACATGTAAATCAAAATTGACTCATTATAGTCTACCTTGCATCCTGCAGCCTTCTGTGCATATGGTTGTATGTTTGCTTATCTTTGCAGGATTTTCTGCATGCTTGCACCCAGACTCACAAGGCCTGGGAGATGTGTGGTTTTACTTTTTCCTTTCCCCAGAAAGGAAGGGCCTCTTTGCAGGCTGGTGTAGCAGGGGAACCCTTGCCCAGCTCCTGACTCTGTTCATCAGAATGTAGCTCATTTCTCTTTCTTCTCTGATGCTCTGAAATATCTTCTGATGTATTTAGATGTGGATTCATTCTTTTGTCTACACTGTACCATCCCCAATACGTAATCTCATCTGTTATTCCATTTCCTGGACTCAGGATTTGAGATTTCTTAGCATTCCAGAAAGTTCTCAGTTTTCCTTGTGACCTCTGGGATTCCAGCCGGGTGGTTGTTTCAGATTTCTTTCCTCTGTGTTGCCCCTCAGTTGATTTTGTGTGTTTTCCTTCTCTCTGTCTCTCTAGGCTGCATTCTATGCAACGTTGGTTCTTAATTTCCCAGTTTAGCATTCACTGTTTTTATCTTTAAAAAAAATCCATGTGTTTTTATTTTATTTGCATGAGTGTTTGAGTACATGTATGTTTGTGTGCACCATGTGCCAGTGCCCATGAAGGCCAGGAGAGGGTGCAGGATCCGCTGGAACTGGAGTTACAGTGGTTGTGGGAAATGAACCCAGGTCCTTTGCAAGAGCAGCAGGTCTTCTTAACCTCTGAGTAATCTGCCAGACTGTTTGGAACCAAATGTTTATATCCCAAATACACTCTAAGACAGTGGGACAAAGGTCAGGCCACCGGCCGAAAAGAGTGCCTGCTTCTCTGTTCCAGAATGTTCCCTGAATCAAGGTAACTCATGATGGCAGTGGCCTGAAGAGACTGTTCCTGCCAGGACAACCTCACTAGAGCCACCAAACATCCAGGGAAGATGACACTGGAGGACAGATCATACTCTCAGTGACATCTTGGTGCCCAGACAGTACCCACATTGTGGTAGCTGTGTGAATGACTCATGACACTATCTAATAGTCTGTTAGCTGCTGTAATGAGGAAAGGAGTCTCAGCAATGGCAACTTCTACAGCTATGGGGTTCTTTGGAGCCGCGTGGACTGCAGGCATTTATGAAGCCCTTTCAGGTCTCATTTATGCCTGGTTGGGAACCTGTCCATGATGTCTGCTGTGGGTGAGAGGGAGGGAAGAGCTTGTTTTCTTCTGTGACTTCTCTTTATAACCCTTTTATAACAGCTTGCTTCTCTAGGCTTATAACCCAGGAAGGGTGGATCCAGCGAAGGTTGTAAATTAGACAAAGATTCTATTCAGCACCCTTTTCTAGCTTCTGACACTTTTGTTTGTTTGTTTGGTTTTTCAAGGCAGGGTTTCTTTGTATAGCCCAGCTGTCCTGGAACTCACTTTGTAGACCAGGCTGACTTTGAATTCACAGAGATCCACCTGCCTCTGGCTCCTGAGTTCTGGGGATTAAAGGTGTGCACCAGCACCTAGCCCTTCTGACACTTTAAACCAGTGGCTCCTTCCCTCTTCTTTGAATGTAACCAGTAAAACTTCAGGTTCTTCTGTATGTCCCATGCCCGACTCATCTGGGTAGAGGCAGGTGGGCAGGGCAGACTTCAGGTGGATATGGGCTGGAGCTGTATAGCAGCTGCTAGAATACTGTTTACTGTACACCATAGCCTGGGGGATCTTAACTTTTAGGGGACCTTGGAAAAAGTGGGGCTCCTAGGAAAGAGGCAAAGGACTTTAGAGCAATAACCAGGTGGAGAGGAATCAAGAGTGTCCTGCTATGGGACAATGGCCTTTTATCCTGCCACTTGTATTGTTTTTAATAAAATACTGATTGGCCAGAATCCAGGCAGGAAGTAGAGGCAGGGCAACGAGAATTATGGGAAGAAGGAAGCTTCAGTCTGCAGCCATCACCCAGATGCAGAGGAAGCAAGATGTAACTGCCTCACCGAATAAGGTACCAAGCCACGTGGCTAACATACACAAGAATATAAGATGTAATATAAGATGTAAGAATTAGTTAATAAGAAAAGCCTGAGCTACTAGGCCAACCAGTTTATAATTAATGTAGACCTCTGCGTGCTCCTTTGGGACTGAACAACTGAAGGACCAGGTGAGACAAAAACCTCTGTCAACAGTGTCCAGCCACAGGAATGGTCGGTCACTATAGTCATGGAGTTGGCCAGTGGGTCTGGCAAGGGTCAGGGAGAGGCAGAGCTCCAGGCTTGTCCCAAACTTCATCTAACCCAGAGGCTTTAATCAGAGACAGAGACAGACTTGGGCACCTGAATTCTCCTTTCCACCAGGTCTGCATTTGTTAAATTTAAACTCCTTCTAAAATGAATATTTCCTCCTTAGTTCTTCATGAGATGGGCCAGTTCATTGTGCTGTGATGCTGACAATGTCTCTAAGGTTCAGATAAAGTAAACAGCTTCCTTCCAGAACACATACAATCCTTCATGGGATGAGCCAGTTCATGGTGCTGTAATGCTGATGACATCTCTAAAGTTCAAATACAGTAAATGGCTCCCTTCCAGAAACAATACTGCTTTCTGTATGGTTTGAAGAGATCCAGATAACAAGCATGGACCCCGAGCTGATTTTAAACACAACCTTGGGTGGGTGGGAACAGTTGAAGAGACAAGCTGGCTAGCACTTGGGGGGCAATGAGATGCCATGAGAGGCCACCTGTCTTTTATTTTTTAGAACATAGAAAGCCTTATAAAATAGAAAGCAATGGGTCTCAATACTGACATTTGGAAACTATTCCCAGAGATCCAGAACACCCTGGGGAAAGAAGCAGGCAAGAGCTACCGTGCAGCCAAAAGGGAGAGCGCTTACCCAGCAAGCTTCAGGCCCCATCCATCCCACCACTTCCAGACAGAAGTAGGAAAGAAAAGGAGTGGGGAAGGGGGGAGGGAGAAGACAGAGGGTTGAACAGAAAGACAAATAGGTTCAAATCCCCAGTATGGAAGAAAGGGTTTTGTATTGACTCAGAAATTTGGGGGTGGGGCCAGGAAATCCAGGAGGCTTGTTTTCCACCTGTCGGAGATGAGGACACATGAGAGAAGACCAGATGACAGCAGAGGAACAAGCCAGGAAGTATGCCTTGCACCAAATACCCTCCCATTGTTTGAAAAGCTGTAAAAAAAAAATCAATAAAGATTTGGGGACAAGGAAACAGTTGAGCCTTTGGGAGGGACCCTGTGCTCTAGCCTCCAAGAACAAATGGCTCGCTGCTTGCCAGCCACCAGCAGAAACCAGGAGTTTTGCTAAACATGGTGGAACACAGAAGGCATTGTGGGCAAGGCAGGAGTGATTGCCGTCTTTCTGTGGTCCGGAAACAATGGTCCTGAGGGAAATCAAAATCTGCCCCTGGGGAAGGCAAGTGACTGAGCCACACTTTGGTGAAGAGCCAACCTCATGGCTTCTCCCTGCCTGGTAAGTTTTAAACGGTCATAGCCAGTCTACAAAGATATAAATGTTAAAGGTTTTACTGAAGCTCAAAGTAATCAGGTAGGAAGCCAAAGACCTTAGATTTTTGTCATCCCGCCACCCCCGGGAGCTTTGTTAAAATGATGCCAGAAGGACATTCACAACAGAGAGATAAGACTTGGCACTGTCCACAAACTTCCACCTTTCCTGACCTCATATCTGAGAGGATGGAGGTACACATGCCCTCAGTATGTCCGTGTAGAAACCCTTCCAGACTCCACCAGCTCTGCTGCTGCCTGGCTCATCCCTGGAGAGCCTCAGGCCCAGTTCTTTCCTTTCCCTGGTGGAAGATGGCAGTTACCTATGAGATGTGCCTCCCCCAGGATCTTCTCTGCTGTGACCTCATTGGTTCCCCTGACCCCTCAAAAGCATGTCCCTCCCTCCAGTTCCCAAGGGCCCTCTTTCCTACTTTTTCTGCCAAACATTTCTGACAAACTTGATAGCATCTGGTACCTACAGCTGCTCCATAACCACCCTCTTCCTTCCCCCTCTTCCCCATCTTCCTCCCCCACTTCCTCACCTCCTACTCTTCTTCCTCATCTTTGGATTTTGTCCTCTAGTGCCCAGTTGGGACCATGGAAATTTCTAGACAGTAAAAAGCCAGACGTTTACCTTCCTCTAAGACCACACCCTCTTCCACCAGCTCTTGTCCCCACTACCCGTCAGGGACCTCGAAAATTTGGAACTAAACATTTAACAACCTCCCTACTTTGGAAAGAGGAACAATCAAGGGCCAGAAACACTCGTTAAGTTATCTTTCAGGATCCTGACATGAGGTTTAGGTTTAAGTAGATGGCAAGAGTTGACCAAGGTTAGTCCCGCCCATCCCTGATCCATCATTGTCTCAACTCTAGTCTCTAGTCTCTTCTCCCTTGCAGGGGTGATGTCCATTGTCAGTCCTGGGGGAGATTTCTTCCTGGCACACAAGTTTCTCTCTTTTCCTTCTTCCAGCCTGACATTGGGGAAATTCTAGTTCCTTGGGGTCCCAACTCAATAGTCTGATAACAGAAAGGATAGGTACCTGAGTCTTTACATGAAATATCTTTACTCTTGCCAGGGCAGTTACAGGATCAGCCTGTGTGAAGACAGCCATGCTAGACTGCACTGGGTCTCCTTTACAAGGGCTATCGCTGGATCTTTGTAGGCTGTGACCCCCCCCCCAGCTACCTGCTGCTGTTCTGGAGACGCAGAAGGGTCTGGAACAATGTCTATGGAGCACTAGTTTTGGGGACACTTCTTTTATTCCTCTCATATCCTGTGCTGGGTGGCTCGAGCTATGGCCCACAATGGCCATAAGCCCTGCTGAGGTGACATAACAGAGCTCTCAGGCTGTGCGTTCTAGGGAGTGAGATAAGGTCCCAGACCCTTGTGCCTGAATTATTTGCAGACAATGGCTGAAACTATGAAACTACCCTTGGTCCCTCCCTCCTCAGCTTTCCTATTGATTGTGGTGGGAGCAGATCAAATCTACAAAGTCCTAACCTGGGAAAGTTGCATGGGGAGTGGAGGAGAGAGCAGCCAGGCCCAGGGTTGTCCACCTGTTATCTTAGTACTCCAAAGATGGAGGCCGGATCAGAAGTTTAGGGCCAACCTCAACTGAATAGTGAGATCAAGATTGGTCTCGACTACATGAGACCCTGTCTCAAAAAGAGAGACAGAGAAACACACACACATGACGAGAGAGAGAGAGAGAGAGAGAGAGAGAGAGAGAACGAGAACATGTTGGGGCCTAGAACCTTCCAGAGAGGCAGACAGTTGTGGTCCATAGCCCACATTCTGCTGAAGGCTTTCCTGAGCAGGACTCAGGGTTCTTCCCTCACAGCTAGGAAGAAGCTGAACCATGTCATGGCAGGGACACAGATACTGATTTTAGGATACTCTCCAACTGTATGGGTCTTTCTGCCTATAGTCAGTGAGATACCGACGTCTGTGCTGATGCAAATCCCTTGTGACAAGAAGTAGTTCTTTTTTTTTTAACCTCAAATTCAAGTGTGTTAGAACTTGGTCCAAGAATCTGACCAAACATGGATAAAATGACTAATGCAGGATGGCTCAGACCAGAGGAGCTGGGGTCCTGAGCTACGAGGTCCAGTCTAGGTCTGTCCCAGTGCTGAGACCAGAGGGCAGCAAATCGCAGTTTCCCCTTCATAATGGCAGAAGCCAACCAGGTGGTGTCTAAAGACAGCCCATCTGCCTATAGCCCAGGCTCTCTTCCTCAGGACTGTGTGTGCCCTCTGTGGTGACAGCTGTCACCTGCTGCCACTGAGTCTTAAGCAATGCAGAGTCCATGATTGTAGACTGCCCTGGAAAAGAAAAATTATACCTATTTCCACAATTTCTCAGATGGAGGTGGATATCAGGCTACGAACGACCCTGAAATTGAGAAAGGGCAGAGATATACCTAACTCAGAGAGGAAGGGACTTGCTGGTAGAAGCCCACACCTATAGATTCCTCACAAGGTGATCTCACCCCCTGAGATGGGTTTCAGTGTGCTTGTGCATGTGTGTGTGTGTGTGTGTGTGTGTCTATCTGTCTGTCTGTCTGTGTTTTCAGGTGCACACGTGCCATTCTTCAGGTACTACCCTCCTTGTTTTGTTGAGACAAGGTCTCTAAGTAGCCTGGAGCTCACTGATCAGGCTGGGCTCCTTCCCAAGGATCCTCTGTCTTTACCTCCCCAGACCAGGGATCATAAACTTCAACCACTACACCCAACATTTTCAAATCGGTTCTGGGATTAAAGTCAGATCTTCCCGCAGGCAGGACAAGCATTTTACTGACTGAGCTATTACCTCAGCCCTATTTGGATTGTTTTTTAGATGTAGATTCCTGGGCCTTGCCTCAGACCCACTGACTCTTCTGGGTCTTAGAGGCCAGGCCCAGGTACCCAGCATCAGTGTCCACGAGCAGATGGTGCCTTTGCTCTCTGGCTCTCTGGCTGCTCTCTGGCTCTCTGGCTCTCTGGCTGCTGATAATTTGACCTTGAGATTTGCAACTCTGACTATTCATGACATCAGCTTTGAACAAGCCTTGACTAGTTCATCTTGGGTTTGTTTCTGTCAGCGCACAGGGCTCCTAAAACAGTGTTCGCACGCTCCTTGTAAATGCTTATGAAATGGCCTAAGGTCACTGGGCTCCCAAGGAAGTTTGGAGCAATTGCCTTATCTCCAATAACTACCTAGCTCAGGGACCATTGCTGACCATTGAACCATTTTATAGCCAGCCCACACATGGGATGGGTTAGATTTCCCCACTCTCCCTTCAAGGAAGTGATACTATAGCACCACGGGCTGACTTGTTCAAAGTCCACCGAGTAAAAGTTCCACAGTAAGATTGCCCAGCCATTCCTGTCCTCTTGTCAGGCCTGGATGTGAACAACATAAATATGCGAAGAAGTACACACTAGCACGTCTTTCTGAAGCCACGTCCTCCACGTGTCCCAGTCTTTCCAGAGCATCTTAATTTCCCTTAGTGAGCAATGGAAATGAACCATACACACACCTTCTAAAGGACCCAGAGGACTGTAATTTTCAGAACTCCCCCCAGGTTCCATCTTCTCCCTATTTCCTTTGGTCCCCTGAGTCAGAGAATTTCACATCTAAAGGTTCTCAGACTTAGCTGCTGCTGAGGAGGTTTGAAAACTCCTGGAAATGGAGGAGCCTGAGGCTGGGGAGGTGGCTCAGTAAATACAGCACCTACTGCACAATGTGAGGACTTCAGTTTGAATCCCCAGCACTCACATAAAAGCTCGGTGGCGTGGCAGCGACCTGTAAGTCTATAGTGGAAAGCTGCATATAGAAAACACCCTGTACAAGCCGGGGAGGCAGATTATCTGAAATGTCAGAAAAACACACTTGCTCCAGGTTTAGCAAGACACCCTGTTCCAATATATAATACAGAAAGCAATGGAGGAAGACACCCCACAATGTCTACGTGCACGCATGCATACACACATACACACACACACAAACCACACACATATACATATGCAAAAAAGAAAACCCTCTTCAGGAGTTTCCAGTATTCAGCAAGGTCAAGTTTACAGGTCCAGGAGCATAAATAGAATCAGCCCATTCAACTGGCCCTTCTCCCAGGAAGTGTGCAAAGTACTTGAAAAATGACTGAGAAAACTTCACTTGCGTGGTGAAATTCAGGCTGTTCCAGAGCAGTGTACTCTAAATAGTTGGCTCTTCACAGAGGACAATCCTCACCCTTCAGATAGACAGACTGCCTGATAAACAGCACAGAAGGAGAGGAGTCACGACTTGGTAGTAAAGGTAGTGAACTTCCAAGGTGGCTAGTGACTTCTGACTTGAGCCATAAACCTGACAGCTTGAAATAAAGTCCTTCTGGGCTTTTTCTTCCACCAGTGGCCCCCTGTGGACTGGCTCAACACGTTCAAGGCCAGATCAGGGCCTGTTACACAACAGATCTAAGCCAATCAATTCTCTTGCCTTTCTTCAAACTGATGAACCTTGGGTTAGGAAGGAAGGACCCTTCACAGGCTAAAAACCAAACAAAACTACAGCCCTCAAGGAGATCCTGCCCCGACCCCATTTTGTGGAGGGTTTTTCTCTCCACCTACCTGCTGTATGTGTGTGTTTCCCTAACCCTAAAAGGGTCCTTCTTCACTGTGTGATTCTATCTGCTCCTGTCAGGTGTGTTTGAGGACTTCTCTGCTGCGACCTGTCACACTCGAGAGTTTTCCTACCTTTTAGTTCTTTGACTGGCAAAGGAAACGAACTGGATCTTGAGCCCTGTGTGATAATAATCCACAAACAACATGAGCTGATGAAGTTTATTTTGTAGTTGCTCTTAGCAACCACTCCTGGATACGACTCTCTGCTGGGGTAATTAGGATTTCAGCCCTGGCTGAACACTGGAATTCCTGAGATAGAAAAGAACAGGTACCTGGTCTAAGTGCTGCCCTGGCTCTGGAAAATTTTTATGGTTTTTGGTGGATTTCCTGGGTTCCTATTTGAAAAGTACTGCCTTCTGTAATTCTTTCATCAGAGTGTGTCTGAGTTTGGTGACTCTGGTACTCAGGAGACTGAGGCAGGAGGATCACAAGTTCCAACACTAGCCGGGCTATATAGCGAGCTTTTCCTTTTTTCTCTTTCTGAAACTTGTAGACGAGGCTGAACTTGATCTTGAACTCACAGAGCTCTGTCTCTGCTTCCCAGATGCTAGGCTGTTTTTTTTTTTGTCATTCAGTTCTCATCGTTTCACTGTTGAAAGTGTCTAGGGTCATAGCCCATTTCCTCTGCCTTGGAGAGGCTTTCTCTCTCCACACACACACTTCCTGTGCAGGTGTCAGCTACCCACTCATCACTGCTGTGTGCCAGTGTCTGTCTTTTCTTTCTGGGATCTTTTCGATTTTTCTCCTTCCTGGTCCTCAGTGTTCTGCATTCTCAATGTAAGGGATTTGTGGATTTATTTCTATTTACCTTTCGGGTTCCTCAGTGCGACCCTCCCACAGGCATTACCCTCCTTCACTGTTGGAAAGCTGATGTGATATGCCCATTTCTGCACTGCTTCCTAGCTTCTCTGATTCTAGAACTCCTGTAAAGACTCTATTGACGTGTCTTTATTTTCCATATTATTTGTCTCTTACATATTTTCTACTTCTCTTACTGTTCTATTGGCGTTACTTCCTTTCTGTAGAATTTTCTGTTTCACTGATTCTCTCTTTAATTGTGTCCATTTGGAGGTTTATACAACTTATGGGGTTATCTTCATACTTAGGGTATGGGTTTTGTGCCTAGACCCCCGATCAGTCATTCTTATGGAAGAATTTTCTTTTTATCTGCTCGAGTTATTTCAGAACATACCATTCCCTTTTTCTCCTTATCATTATCTCTTCCTCTGTGTCTCTGAAGATTATCTACATGCAAGTCCTTTGTTATTTACTATGTCATTTAGTGTTCCTTGGGAAAATTCTTCCATTTTTTTTGCACCTGTTATTTTTTCAAGGCATCATGTTTCCTCTCAGCCCCTGAATGTCATTTTGCATGTGTGCCTAGCTGTCTCTCTTAGCCCACTGTAGTGGACAGGCTTGTGGTCAACTTTGTTCTCAATTCTCTTCTTTTACAGTTGAGAAAGCAGTCCTTATTTAAATCAGTCCAGCCCTTTATACATACCCCTGCCTTCCTAGGAAGAGCAGTTTCCAAGCTCTGGCACATATAGGTGCTGTATACCTACAACCCAACAGTAATTGGCTGGTTGCTTGAGGATGTGCACCCTGCCTCACTTTATCCCCTGGCCCCAAAATGTGACCTTGTCTCCCATAAGGACAACATGGAGAGGAAGCTGTCTAGGTGAGCGCAGCCTTGTGATTGCCACTTCCCACCCTGCCAGCTCATAATTTAGATGATAACACTCCAAAGGACTATGGTGGCTTAGGGATGGCTCTTCAGGGGTCACATGCAGACTACCAAGTGTTAAGTAACCCCTTGTTCTCTTCATGCAGATCTGGGCTCAGAGGAAGTTCCTATTGATGACACATCATTTTAGTGACTTTCTTCATGAGAAGAGATGTTAGGGGTGTCATTTTCCAGATCATTCTGTACAATCATAAAAGCTTATTGATACAGTGGCTTTATAGAATGTTTGTGGAATGACTCATTACCTTTTTTCTTCTTGCTGAAGATAGCATGGCATTTGGAGATCACCTCAGTTGTAACTATTCTGATCACAGTAAACTTAGAGCAAGAGACCCAGAGGTCAGTCAGTGGTGATCTGTTACGTTCTGCAGCACAGAACAAAGAAGGTGAAAGGAATGAGGGTGTACCAGCCTGGTAGACAAGCACAAATCATTACTTGATACATTAACTGCACCATATATAGCACAACTCAGTCAGTGGTTCTCACTCACCGATAAGCGTCCTGATCTGGGCAGAGACGTGCAGGGCCCATCAAACTCAGTGGTATGTTAATGACTTTCTTCATGATGGTAGGAGCATGAGGTCATATTGCATCTGCCCTCAGGAAGCAGAGACTGGATGCTGATTAGAAAGACAGAATCTCAACTCAAAATAGCCCTGATAGAGTCTTTAAACTTCCCTACGAAACTTAGCAGGCCAAGCCTTCATCTTGTTCTGCTCTCAACATTCCTGTCTTCCAAGCTCCTACAGAGCATCCCATTGAGCTCTCAACATTCAATGACTTTTCTAGCCTAAACATCCACAGTCCTCCCCAAAACATGGTCAGGTCTGTCACAGAAATACCCCATGATCCTAGTACCAATTTAATTAATTAATTATGTCTTAATTAGGGTTTATATTGCTGCAGTGAAACACCATGACCAAAAAGTAAGATGGTGAATAAAAAGTTTATTTAGCTTACACTTTGTTATCGCTGTTCATTTTTGAAGGAAATCAGAGAAGGAACTGAAACGGGAGGATTCTGGAGGCAGAAGCTGATGCAGAAGTCGTGGAGGGGTGCTGCTTACTAAATTACTTCACATGGCTTGCTCAGTCTGCTTTCTTAAAGAATCCCTGACTACCAGCCCAGAGATGGCACCACCCACAATGGACTGGGTCCTCCCACATCAATCAGAAATTTAAAAAATGCCTTAGAGCTGGATCATGTGGATATGTTTCCTCAGCTACGGCTCCTTCCTCTCTGATGACTCTAGCTTGTGTCAAGTACACACAAAACCAGATAATACAATGTTCATATACATAAATAACAAAAATAACAGCAACACTAATTTTAGAAAGTCCACAAACACATGGAAATTAAACAATGCTCACCTGAATCACCAATGGGTCAAGGAAGGAATAAAGAAAGAAATTGAAAACTTTCTAAAATTCAACAAAAATGACTGCACAGCATACCCAAACTTATGGGACACACTGAAAGCAGTGTTAAGAGGAAAGTTCATAGCACTAAAAGCCTACATAAAGAAACTGAAAAAATTCCACACTAGCAAATTAACAGAGCACTGGAAAGATCTAGAACAGAAAGAAGCAAACTCACCCAGGAAGACTATATGACTGGAAATAATCAAATTGAGAGCTGAAGTCAACAAACTAGAAACAAAGAAAACAATACAAAGAAGTCAATGAGACAAAGAGTTGTTTCTTTGAGAAAATCAACAAAATAGACAAACCTTTATCCAGACTAACCTGTTTCAGGGAGCCGGCTGCTTGTTCTTCCCAGCTGCCCAGCTAGCTTACACCTGAAATAATCACACAAGAACTGTATTAATTAAATCACTGCTTGGCCTGTTAGCTCTAATTTCTTATTGGCTAACTCTTACATATTAATTTAACCCATTTCTATTAATCTGTATATCACTACATGGCAGTGGCTTACCGGCAAAGCATGTCTATCTCTGGTGGTGGATCCATGGGGTCTCCCTGACTCTGCTCTTCTTTCTCCAAACATTCAGTTCCATCTCCTTGCCTACCTAAGTTCTGCCTTATCAACGGCCAAGGCAGTTTCTTTATTCATTAATGAAGAAAAGCAATACATAGATAGATGGACCTCCCGCACCACTAGCCAAAAGGCAGAGAAAAACTATCCAAATTAACAAAAATCAGAAATGTAAAGGGGACATAATAACAGTCACAGAGGAAATACAGAGAATCACCAGGCCATACTTTAAAAACCTGTACTCCATAAAATTGGAAAACTTTAAGGAAATGGAAAATTTTCTGGATAAGAATCATTTGCCAAAATTATATCAAGATCAGATAAGACCTATAACTGCTAAGGAAATAGATACAGTCATCAAAAGTCTCCCAACCGAAAAAAGCCCAGGACCAGATGGTTTCAGCTCAGACTTCTACAAGATTTTCAAAGAAGGACTAATACCAATACTCCTCAAATTGTTCCACAAAATAGAACAGAAGACACATTGCCAAACTCTTTTTACGAGGCTATAGTTACCCTGATACCTAAACTACACAAAGACACTAAGAAAGATAATTACAGACCAATCTCACTCATGAACATTAGTATAAAAATACTCAATAAAATATTGGCAAACCAAATTCAAGAATACATCAGAAAAGCATCCACCATGACCAGGGAGCCTTCATCCCAGAGATGCAGGGATGGTTCAACATACAAAAATCTGCCAATGTAATCCACCATATAAACAAATTGAAAGAAAAAACCCACATGATCATCTCATTAGATGCTAAAAAAAAATCTTCAACAAAATTCAATACCCCTTCATGATAAAGGTTTTGTAGAGAACAAGGATACAAGGTTCATGCCTAAACATAATAAAGGCAATATACAGCAAGCCAAAATCCAACATCAAACTAAATTGAGAGAAACTCAAAATGATGCCACTGAAATCAGGAACAAGACAAGGCTGTTCACACTCTCTGTATCTATTCAATATAATACTTGAAGTTCTAGTTAGAACAATAAGATAACAAAAGGAGATCAAGGGGATACAAAGAAGAAGTCAAACTCTCACTATTTGCTGATGATATGATAGTATACATAAGAGACCCCAAAAATTCTACTATGGACTCTACAACTCATAAACACCTTCAGTAATGTAGCAGGATACAAGATTAACTTTAAAAAAATCGGTATCCTTTCTTTATACAGATGATAAATGGAATGAAAAAGAAATTAAGAAACATCACCCATTATAATAGTCAGAAATAACATAAAATATCTTGGGGTAACTCTAACCAAACAAGTGAAAGACCTGTATAACAAGAATTTTAAATCTTTGAAAAAAGAAGCTGAAGAAGAAACCAGAAAATGGATCTCTCATGCTCTTGCATAGGTAGAATTTACATAGGAAAAATGTCAATATTACCAAAAGCAATCTACAGATTCAATATAATGCTCATCAAAATCCCAGCAAAATTCTTCACAGATCTTGAAAGAATAATACTCAACTTCATATGGAAAAACAAACAAACAAACAAAAAACCCAGAATAGTTAAAACAATTCTGTACAACAAGGGAACTTCTGGAGGCATCACACAATCTCTGACTTCAGACTCTACTATAGAGCTACGGTAATGAAAATAGCCTGGTATTGGCATAAAATCAGAAAGGAGGATCAATGGAATCAAATTGAAGACCCGGATATCAATCCACACACCTATGAACACCTGATATTTGATAAACAAACTAAAAAAATGTAAGACAGAAAAAAGAAAGGATATTTAGCAAATGATGCTGGCATGACTGGATATCAACATGCAGAAGAATGCAAATAGATCCATATATCACCATGCACAAAACTCAAGTCCAACTGGATCAAAGACCTCAACATAAAACTAACCACATTGAACGTCATAGAAAAGAAACTGGGAAGTACACTTGAACACATTGTCACAGGAGACCACTTCCTAAATATAACCCCAGTAGCACAGACACTGAGAGAAACAATTAATAAATGGGACCGCCTGAAAGTGAGAAGCTTCTGTAAAGCAAAGGACATGGTCAACAAGACAAAATGGCAATCTACAGATTGGGAAAAGATCTTCACCAATCCTACATTGGAGAACAGACTAATTTCTAAAAATATGCAAAAAAACTCAAGAAACTTGACATCAAAAGAACAAATAATCCAATAAAAAATGGGGTACAGACCTAAACAGAGAACTCTTAACAGACGAATCTCAAATGGCTGAAAGACATTTAAGGAAATGTGCAACATCCTTAGCCATCAGAGAAATGCAAATCAAAACAACTCTGAGATTCCATCTCATACCTGTCAGAATGGCCAAGATCAAAATACTGATGACAACTTATGCTGGAAAGGATGTGGGGTAAGGGGAACACTCCTGCATTGCTGGTGGGAGTGCAAACTTGTGCAGTTACTTTGGAAATCAGTACAGTGGTTTCTCAGAAAATTAGAAAACAATCTACTTCAAGACAAGCAATATCACTGTTGTGTATATACCCAAAGAATGCTCAATCATACTACAAGGTCATGTGCTCAACTATGTTCATAGCAACACTATTCTTAATAACCAGAAAGTAGAAACAACCTAGATGCCCCTCAACTAAAGAATGAATGAATGAAGAAAATGTGATTCATTTACCCAATGGAGTACTACTCAGTGATAAAAAAAAATGATATCTTGAAATTTGCAGGCAAATGGATGGATCTAGAAAAAACCATATTGAGTAAGGTAACCCAGACCCAGAAAGACAAATATAATATTACCCACTCATAAATGAATTTTAGACATAAAGCAAAGACAAACCAGCTACAGTTAACAACTCCAGAGAACCTGGACAACAAAGAGAACCCTAAGAGAGACATACATGGATCTACATAGGAAGGAGAAAAAGACAAGATCTGAGTAAATTGGGAGCATGGGGGTCAAGAGGAGGGTAGAGGGGGAGAGAAGAGAGAGTGAGGGGAGCAGAGAAAAATGTATAGTCCAATTAACAATAAATAACTATTTTTATTGATAAATGTTTTGTTATATGTAATTTTACTATGTTAAAGCTAAAACCTTGCTTTTTTATTAAACAGAAAGGGGGAGGAGCCTGTGGTGGTGTTGGGAAATGGCAAAAGCTCCAGGTAACTGAGCAAGAATGTACAGAGGCCACATGGGCTCAGTGAGTTTTCTGCCTTCTGTTTTTCACCAGATGATGCGTCTATTTGGAGGAAGAAGTATCTGAATATTATATTCAGATAAAATTAGTGTGGACCATGAGGTGAACACATAAGCCGAGAGGGAGAGGAAGCCAGGTGGATGACTGCACACAGAGACCTAGCTTTGCCAATGGTGAATAATCGAGGTGAGAGCTCTATCAGGTATGGAAGACATCACTTGAATATGTCAGTCCCAAAAGACACTACATTCTTTCTTTGAGTGATAAAGTGAGTGGAAGGAATATTTAAATGTCAGGGATGAAGCTGTAGCTACAAGATATAGCACCTGTGAAGATGGGCAACTTTGAAGCTGAGTCCTACTAGGTAGGTAAAGCACCAAACTGGAAACTCCAAGAATGTTTTCTGCTGAATGTGTATCACTTTTGCACCGTCACCATGTTAGAAAGGTGGAAGGCCAGTGGAGACAGACAGGACAGTCTGCACTCATCCTGAAAATGATTAATTTTACTTAAAGGATGGGAAATTCTCTCTCTCTATTCTATGCTCTGCGTCCTTCCCAGGAGCCACCAGCATTGTGATTTCAACAGGACTGAGCAATGCCTTGTGGCTTAGTCAAGACGAAACCAGGCCTGGTGTCACTGTTTCTCAGAAATAGTTACATTGCATGCCCATCCGCTGCAGCAAGAGCAAAGCCCCCTGAGCTAAGCTAGGGTGGCTTCTCTTTCTAGAGTGAGCCTTCTCATCCCTCTCACTTAGCGTCCTGCCACTCTAGAACAGCAATGATCTGAAGCTGGGCACAAGGCAATCTAGTTTCCTTTGTCACTGGTCAGCGAGGCCTCCCTGATCCCGGGCTAGTGCCTTTTACAGTGGCCCCTTTCTCTAACCTTGATGTATCACCCGCAGCACGGGGCAAATTCCACCCACATGTGGGTTGGTACTTTGAATCCCAAATCTGTCCCCTTGTCCTTGTTCTATAAAAACTGCTCTGCACGGATGTGTTTCAGCTTTTTTTGTGAAAACTTCGGTGTCTCAGAAATGAGTTCTCTCCCTTTGCTCCTCCTCTTTAATGGTGCTGAGCTTCAGTCCTTTGTGTGAATTTTGGGATCAGTTTGGTGCAACTCTTAGAAAGCTCTCAGGAGTTATACTCAGAGTGATGTTCTGTTTGTAGACGAGGTTGGGAAGAATGGAATTGACGTTATGGTATCCTCGACAGTCTTCTGATTTATTGGCACAGTGTGGTTTTACTTGGTCAGTGTGAGATCTATATTTGACAGTTTTCTCATTTTTTTTTTGTTAGATTTGGAGAATCAATCAGGTCATTGCAATTGCAAAGGTTCTTTTTTGGGTTAAGATGACTTGTGTATAAGTCTGCCACTCATGTGTCTAAAACCATGCTAAATTATATTGATACAATTAGCAATTTGTACCTTCAGATTTTTTTTTACCAGAGGACAGTCATATCAATTGCATATAAAGACAGTTTTCTAGAATCTTGTCCATTTTTCTTTCTCTCTCAATATTCCTTCCTATTCTCCTTTCCCTCCCTCTTTCTGCTTCTTCCTTCTTCCTTCCCTCTGTCCCTCCCCTCTCCCTCTCTTTTTCTTCCCTCTCTCTTTTCTAATCTTCTTTTAATCATTCAATTGCTTAGAATCACAGCACAGCACTTACTAGAAGTATTGATAGATAACACTTCTAAGGATTGTTTATATTGTTAGGCAATTTAAAAATGATAAATTAGACTTTTGCATTTCTGAGATAAATGCAATTTAAGCAGTGTGTAGTGGTACCAGCCCAGAGTTACTCCTAGTCCTTGAGAAATGGGGCAGGAAGAATTGAAAATTCAGGGCAACAATATGTACCAAACAAACAAACCAGCTAACAAGCTACCAATAGCATAAGTTGAGAAAATCATTATAGTTGTTTTATTAATGTTGATATATTTTGTTATGCTAACTGCCCAGCCAGGATGGGGTAAATGGTCAGTGGGCCTGACCTCTGTTGACATAAAGGAAGAAGAGCTTAAAGGAGACAATGCCTAAGAAACCAGGTGTTGCTTCCTCCCCCTCCTTGTCCTGTTGGGATTGTGTCCTTTGCTTTGTAGCTGCTTTAGGGCTTTCTTCCCTCTATTCTTATCACCACCACAGTTCCCTGTGCCTTTTGGAACAGAGCCCTGAGAAGGTCAGGTACCACCAAACCCCTACTCTGCCTGGCTAGGCCATTGCCAAGGCTCAGTTTGCAACAGTGGCTCATTTTGTTGGAAAGAAGTCCCGGTGTCCTGGGGTGTACACACATTGCCACTGAGGAATGCAGCCTGACAGTCCAGAGACAGTCAGGATGTGTCTGGGGACCATTCTCTCTCCCCAGGCACTGGGTTTGTTGGCTCTGCAGGGTGTTCCCTGTCCAACTGGAAAAACCAGCGCTGCTGCCAGGGTCTTGGTAACCACTGGACAAAAAGTGCCTCCAGGGGCAGGTAGTGAGCAGAGAAGCTGGATAGCTGAATAAACAGAGCAGACCGGCTTGAATTCCTGCGTGTGTGGAAGGACAGAAGGATCCCCAGGAAGGGGAGGGAGTCTTACACCTCACAGCCTCTCTTATACTCTCCCAGATGCCCTGGTCCTGGAAAAAGTCAGGACTCATATTCCCATCCCCACCTCCGCTCCCATTACCTGCTATTCACACCAGCACCAGCTGCCCTTCTTCCCAGGTTCCATGTAGAGCAAGCAGGTCATCTCCTGGCAAACTTACTCCTGGCCAGCACTTTCTCTGGGGGTTAGAAAGAATGTCAAAAGATGTGAGTCCCAACAGCTCCCAATGGAGTCATGTGGAGACATGGGATGACCTTGTGGGTGCCTGTCAGGCATTAATTTGCTGGACCATCTCTATACAAAGAAGAGCTATCCTGACCTCTCCATCCACACCTGAACAACATGGTCCCCTGCTCACCTGGTGCAGTTTAACTTCACTAAAGGAGATTCAGTGGGTATGGCTGACCAAGATCCTGGGCTACTCTGATACTATATTCAGCTTTAGGCCTCCTCTGGACCACAGCAATGCCAACATCTATCACCTTTGTTGTTTTAAGAACAGAAACTGGGGAAATGGGCCTGTGGCTCATTGGTAGACTGTTTGCCTAGAATGCCTGAAGCCTTGGTTTCATCCCCGCTATCACATAAGCCAAATGCAATAGCACACAGATGCAATCCCAGCACTTGGGAGGATCAGGAGTTCAAAGTTATCCCCAGCTAGACAGCAAGCCTGAGACCAGCCTGGGCTACATGAAACCCTGATTCAAAAGGGAGAAGAGGTGACAGATGGCTCACCAGATGAACCTGAGTTTGATCCTAGAACTCACATAGATGTGGAAGAAGAAAACTGACTCCACAGAAATGCTCAACATCCTTAGCCATCAGAAACATGCAAATCAAAACAACTCTGAGATTCCACCTTACATCTGTAAGACTGGCCAAGATCAAAAACACTGATGACAGCTTATGCTGGAGAGGATGCAGGGTAAGGGGAATGCTCCTTCATTGCTGGTGAGAGTGCAAACTTGTGTAGTTACTTTGAGAATCAGAATGGAGATTTCTCAGAATAGGAATCTATCTACCTCAAGACCTAGTAATACCACTGTTGGGTATATACCCAAAGGATGCTCAATCATAACACAAGGACATGTGTTCAACTATGTTCATAGCAGCATTACATTGTCATAGCCAGAACCTGGAAGCAACCTAGATGCCCCTCAACCAAAGAATGAATGAAGAAAATATGATACATTTATCCAATGGAGTATTACACAGCAAAAAAAAGACACTATAAAATTTGCAGGCAAATGGATAGATCTAGGAAAAAACCATATTGTATGAGATAACCCAGACCCAGAAAGACAAGTATAATATGTATTCACTCATAAGTGGCTTTCAGAATAAAACAAAGAAAAACCAATCTACAGTCAGTCCATAACCTCAGACAACTTAGACAGTAAAGAGGACCCTATAAGAGATATATATGGATCTACATAGGAAGGAGAAAAAGACAAGATCTCCTGAGTAAATTGGGAGCATGAGGGTAACAGAAGAGGGTAGAAGAGGAGGGGAAGGAAGGGAGGTGAGTAGAGAAAAATGTATAGCTCAATAAAAATAATTTAAAAATTATTTATTTTTATTTTATATGTATTGGTCTTTTGCCTGCATATA